>CM076574.1:439310373-439577935 GCA_034641835.2 Pinus albicaulis | reverse complement strand
TGTCGCATCTGTGGTAAGAGGGGACAATCGTGAGTGTAATGACCGTAAACACCGCAACATGAACAAGGCTTATTTGTGCAAATAGGTCTTTCTAGCTTGGGCTGAGTGCCCTGTTGCTGGTTAGCAGTGTTAGGGTCAGTACCTTGAGGATTGGGTCCATGAGTACCAGGGGAAGATTGATTTTGATTGCCTCTCCACCTTCTTTGAGAGGAAGGGGGATTAGTCGCGCCCTGCTGTGCAAATACTTGCCCTGGAGGGGGTTGTAGATGCTGTTGCTGGGGTTGAGAAGGTGAGGGAGGGGGAAGTGCAAATGCTGGAGGAGCTGGAGCACCAGGCTGTGGATAAGGATAGTGGTTAGGTTGGGAAACATTGAGGTAAGCAGGAGGTTGGGCAAAAGGATGAGGCATGCCGTATCCTGGATACATGCTACCTAGAGGGGGAAAAGTGCTAGAGGTGTTGGCCCCTCCCGGAGGGGGACCATAGCACATAGGAGGTTAAGCATATGGATGAGAAAGGGCTCCAATGATACCGTCGGTGGAATGAGATGCCCCCGGGGCATTAGCGCCACTGGGCCTGGGGAGGTCAGGAACGACGGTATAAAAATAACCAGACTGAGCGTAGATCAGGTCATATTTCAAGGCGATTTAGAGGGCGGCTTCTTAGGTTTGAGGGAAATGAGAGGCGACATCTTTGCCAATGGGAGGTAAGAGAGTGTGAAGGAACCAGTCCATATAAACCCGATCCTCGAAGGTGGGAGCTCGACATAAGCTCCATCTTCTCTGCCATTCCTGGACATGAGTGGACAGGCGGGTTGAAGAGGTTTGACGAAAGGAGGTCAAAATCTATGTACCAGTGTCGTATCGGAGAGGGAGCTGGAAATAAGATAAAAAGTCTTGGGAAATGGTCGCAAAAGTGGTATGGGAAGAGGTGGCCTGGTCAACATACCATTTAGAAGCTTCGCCCGTAAGCGTGCATTGGAACAACCGAAGACGGATGGAATCATCGGTAATGGAATTGGAGGAACACCACATGTGGAAAGATCGGACATGATTGGTTGGATCTTCTCCAGTAAGGCCTTCGAACTTAGGGATGTTGGAGGGGAGCATGGTTAGCATAGCAGGCCAACCAACATCGTGGCGGATAGGGTCATTGGTCAACTGATCGAGATCGGGGAAGCTGAGGCCTGCCATGTAAGGGAGAAAAGGTGCAGCCGAGGTAGTTCCTGTGGCGGTTCCGCTAGTAGTAGTCCTGACATTAGGGCCGGGATTACCGCTAGCGTTAGGCCCTAGACCAGACATAGTGAAGGTGACAGGGGGAGAACCAGAAGTAAAAGCAGAACCCAATGAATCAGGAGAGGATTCGGAGTGCGGACTCGGAGGAGGACTAACTTGACGACGGCGGTAAGGAGTAGGTCGACCGACCGGAAACTGAGGGTGAAGGCCAAGAAGTCTCTGGGATGTGCACCTTGGGGGCGCAATGGTGACAACACAAACACGGCACAAGGGGAAGAAGAATGACTAACAAAGGCAGGGAGGTGCAGAATCAAGTGATTACAATGTCGAAACAAGAGCAGAAAGGTGCAGTGTCAATTGATTTTACAATGTGTTAAAGTCTTTGCCTGGCGGTGGTAACCAGGCTCTTCTTCACTTAGGGTGAGTGTGTGGCGTGCGTTAATTTTAATTTTTAAACCCTGAAATTTTGAGAGAAAAAGAAAAAGTGTGTTGTGTAACTGAAAATAAATCTGTAGAGAACAGTACGTAATGCTAAAATAACAGAAAATTAAGAGCTAACAATGCATCGATCTAACCCAAAAAGGTGGGTCTCTCAAAACTAGTCTAACAGAGGGAAAAAATCTAGTCAAAACACACTAAAAAGAGGCCAATAGATCTAGGGTCGAAAGGGACAGGGATCTAAAGGAGAAATCTGTTGAAAAGAGGTGCAAAACATAGCCAAGAGGCAGAGGCAAGGTGGCTGGAAAAAAGGAGAAAATCAGAAAAAAGAAAAAGGGACAAGGAGGAGGCCTGAAAGGTAGATCCAAACAAAACTTTAGGAGGTGTTTTGAAAGGGGGAAGAGCTGATTAAAAGGGATCTGAAAAGGAGGTATCAGATTTGAAAAAGGGGCAGCTTAAACTCTGAAAAAATAGACACCTGAAACAGTTAAAACTCTTCCACCAAAAGTGGAGGGTACTGAAGCCCTAGGGGATATGTTCCCACTTAGATGAGCAAAACAGATCAGAAACAGGTCTAAACAGGTTGAGACAGAGGCTGGAAAACCCTGACAGAAGCTTCAGAAAAACCCAGAAAAATTGCAGAAAAAGAGCAGAAAAACTGGCAGGTCGCAGGTTCTTACCTGTTTTCTGTGCAGGTTGCAGATAATGGGCTGAAAAGTGTGACCTAGAGTCTAGGTCACAGGTTCTGGGCTGAAAAGTGTGACCTGAAGTTCCGAGTGTCCCGGCGGCAGATTTCCGAAAAAGTTGTCGTCTCAGTTGCGGCTGATGTCTGTCACCTACGCAATAGGGCCAGAAACACGCGGAAGTTATAAATTTTAATGTTTTAGGGTTTTATGTGAGAAAAACAACATAAAAATAGGAAAAATAAAAAGCTGAAAAGAAACCCTAGGGTCTGAAGTAGCTGGATATGCAGGAATATGAAAAACGACAGTAGTCGTAATTGAAAACCCGTGTGGAGTCGCCAGTTGTTAGTATGAATCTTTTGTCGAAGTGTACGAAAAAAGACCACTTTAGCTATGCATAACTTATAGCCCTAACATCAAATATGACTACCAATATCTTCAGATCTGCAGTTAGTTGATCAAGACAAGTGCTGCAAAAAACCAGATCTATGCATAAAGAGACATTAAGCAGTAAAAATAAGGTTTTGCTCCATACATCCAATAGACAAGACAAGAACAATATTTTTTGAAATAACTTTTTGTATTAAGGGCACCTGGGAGGAAAAAAAGAAGGTGTTTCCAATTCTCCTCAATGGGATGGGTTCTTGGAAGTCCTCAACACTTCAGATCTAGCATTTCTCTCTCCTGTTGGTGTAGAAAACCCACACAAAGATAGAACTCAAAGGGAGCTCACACAGCAAATAATGGAAAATATGACAATGATAATGGCTCAAAGTCATACCAAGAGTATAGATCCAGACTGATATAATAGGCAACAAAAGGTGAAGAATGGTAGGAGAAAACCTTCCTATTTATAACAAAATATTGGGTCATTCTAGATCTTGGTGCATGATTAAAATAACATTAACCAAATCTAGATCCACCTTTTATGGAATATTTTATTATATTTGTTGGAGGAAAAAGGTATTTGACTTGGGTCAAATCCCTTTATTTGTAAATAATAAATAAATAAATGATTTATTTATTATTTTAAGGAAGTGGTTGAATGATAATTAAATAAATAATGGTTTATTTTATTATTTATAAATGATTTAGTCATATTTAACAAGGAATATTATTTAAATAAGATTTAAATAATTATTCCTAGAAAATAATAAGATAAATAATGATTTATCTAATTAATTTCCTTGTTTTGGGTTAAATATAACCATGAATAATAATTAAATTATTGTTTAATTAATTATTCCATGAGGAAAATCAAACAAATATAGATTTGTTTAATATTTCCTTTTGGGGTTTTCTGTTTAGACCATAAACAACCTAATAAATGTGTTTTATTAAGTTATTTTACATAGTGAAAGCAATTTTACTTAGGGTAAAATTGGTCTTACGTGGTGTACTTGGGTCCATCTAATGATAGTAGGTTAGATGACCAAAAAATGGTGTAACACCAATGAGCATGTGAGACGTGCTCCACTGGAACCCTGCTGGAGGAGATCGCAATGTCAAATCACTAATTGTACTCTTCCTTCTTTAATTTAATATACTCGACTATGATATTGTTTCCATCTCTGTGTTATGTTTATTTAATGCATGTGATTTAGTCTTCTTCGACTAACTGATAGTTAGGAATGAGAAATAGTATGTTGTATATCGTCTTCATCTCTTCTATATGTGCAGGTATCCGAGCGTGACAATGAGTGGGTCCTGATCTGCCGAATCGGGAGCGGGAGGCAGCTATTCTTCCGGACGACACAACAACGCAAGACCTAAGGTAGGTGATGTTGGGATCCTGTGATTTGGCTGAATGGCAAACCAAATGACAAGGAAACATATAAACTAGTCTTTAGATCTCTAGGATCTAGCCCTCCTAGTCTCAGAGAGGGATCTCTCAATTGTTTGCAAAGATATGACTTGTTTGCTTGTAAAATATTGACTTTAGGCTAGTTATTGAGTGCAATTTTGTTTGTTTGGGTTTGGTTGATTGGACATGAATGATCTAGGAAACATAGATAGAAAGGGGAAATATCAGAACCATTGGGAAATGGAGTCAAGAAGAAGTTATAACAAGCTCAATAAATGGATCTGCGATATCAAAGGGAAAATCTAACTCAGCCAGTTGATCTTGGGTTTGGTGGATGAAATGAAATGGACATTAAGGATTTAGAAGGAGAAGTAGAACTAAGGGAAATTATTAATCCTGAATTATATGTACTCCTCAACAAAGGGACTTAAAACATTATCAGAACATGAAGAGGCATTCCATAGACATGGCTAACCATAAATTTTAGAAACCACACTTCAGAAAATTATAATTTCAATACAAACTATTCAAATGAAATATAGGAGTCGGGGAACGCCCTATTTCATCCAAATATTTCACTTTCATTGATAAGAAAACATTAAAGATTCACAAATAATTGCATTCATAGAAGAGGGAACTCCTAGACATGTAAGACTGCAATTATAAAGACCTTCAAAACAATTATCTCAGCAAGAAAAAAGGGTATGATCAAAACATACCTCTTTGGCAGACTGTAAACAATGGTACTTTAAAGGGATACTTTAGAAACAATTTTCAAGAGGCAAAAGGTAAGCAGGGAAAACCATAAATCATTCTTGAAACCAATTGTTTGAACTATTTCTAAAATAAACAAGCTTTAGGGTTTAAAAGAAGTCAAAATACTCAAGAAAACCTTTAGCAGATGAAAACATAAAAACGATGAAGAGAAAAAAGGTCTAAGGTGCTTCTAGGAGACAATTCTAGAACTCACAATGTTTCTTTAAATATTGTTTCTAGAAATTTGGGATTGTTAACTTAGTCATCTTTGGATAAAATCAAAATTATGGGTGACTAACAGTGACTCCACTTGGGGAGGAAAAATGTTCTTTTATATGTCTAGAACCTCAGTTTATCCATATTTGGATTTTTAGCAGACCAGTGCCTTATCCATCGGGCATATTTCTTCTTTTCTTGCTGATTTTATTTGCATTTTGACAATTCTTCAATGACCTACAGCATGAAAACTCTTTTAAACAACATCTCTACCTACCCATAACTACTTGTCCTAGCATTTTCTCTTCTTTGAGTGCACTTGGACTGGCATCTCTTTTATATATTATTTTTGAAAACGGAAAGATAAAACTATCTAATGCTACCATTATTTCTTCCAAGAGTCTAGATTAAACAGTTGGACTCTAAATCTTCTCTACCTAAGCTACTATCTGTCAAGATTAAGCTGCTTGACAAATTTTCATTCTCTATATTTCTAAAACAGAAATTTAAATACAGACAAACCATGATTAAGCTGTCTGATTTGCTGTAAGACTATGGCATTAAAAACAAGCTGCACATAGACTTTTATCTGCATAAAATTAAAACAAAACTGTGAAGGCTTAAGATCTGAAAATACAAGACATCCTTCTTTTTTCTTGGCTCAAGTTTTGATCTATTTAGAGCCATCTTTTTCTTTCTTTTCTTTGGTTCAGATTTTGAGCATGTTTGAACCATTCTTTCTTCTATCCTAATATATTCTACTAATAAGCCAAGATTAAACAGTTTGGAAAATATTCTTCACTAACCTATCAGCAATAAATTGAAATCTATCTAGTCATGATTAGGATGTATGACTAAATAGCAGTGTTTTATTTTAGTATTGGCATTTAAGCTTACACACTTTCAGATTCTTATTTATTTTTAGTATGCAGCTATACCTTTCTTCTTTTAATCTACCCTCTTTTCTCATTTTCTATAGTTTTTGTATTTTTTCAATTTTTCTTTCAAAGAAAAAAATAAAAACTAACTAAATGCTCATAGGCTGAGCTTATTTGATTTCCTATATAACCTAATCTAACCTGGAAAGTTTACATATTTAGTTGATGAAATCCCTTTTCCAATATATCCAATCAAGTAAATGGTTCCATGATTGGTCTTTTCTCATCTCCTTGAGCATGCTGGACAAACAGGGCCACTCTCATTTCCCTTGTTTTTTAGCAGCAGTGCTAAAAAATCTTCTTGCTTTTGGTAATACATTGCTCCTAAAAACCTTTATCCCTTCTTCAAATATCTTCAAGAAGTGAGCATAGGGATCTTTAAATAATTCCTGGTTATGAATATTTGGAAGATAGGTTTCAACCAAGCTTACTCTTTCCTCCACTGGATCATGCTTAAGATTCTTTTGAGAAAGAACTTCTTCCTCTTATTCATTATCATCTGAACTGGAGGACTCATCATATATTGCAGTGTTGTTCTCTTGCAGTCCTGGTATGTTCTGACTCAGTGGACTGAACTCTGTGAAGAGGTCACCATGTTCTTGAGCAAGGGTATTTTTAATTACCTCCACCTTTTCAGGGGAAGGCTCCTTATCTTCAACTTGCTTAAGAAGTTCCTCATTCTTTTCAATTTCAACATTACAACTGATATATTGCTGATTCCCAATTATGTGAAAGCTATTTTTGATGGGATGCATTGTTTGATTACTTCTTTCAAGTTAATTATAATGAAATTCATGACACAATTCCACTGTTGGTTTCCCTACATAATTAGTTTCTATTTGGAGCTCATCATCATCATTATATTTATCAGTATTTAGAGAATCAATAATATAAAAAATATCACCAATTAAACATATTGGATTATCAGTTTTTCTTTCTTTAAATTTATCTACAAGTTTATTTTTTGGTTCAAGACAACAAGGTTCAGTAGGTAGATGAGCAGAAGTGTTTTGTTCAAAATAAGTTTTGAGGGTTGGCTATTTATCTAATATTTGATCAATTTCTTCTTTTGTCAAAAGAGGAGGAATTTTTATTTGACTTTGGGCAAAAGTACAACAGTCCTTTTTCTCTTGTGAAGGTTGATTTTGAGGCTGGATGTCTTCTTGAGCCTCACCTAGAAGGAATGGTGAATAAATACTTGTGTTTTCAATTGGATCCTGAGGATTTTCTTCTATGTCCTGATTAATTTCACTCTCAAACAACTTCTCTTGATCTTTGTGATAGTCAATTTGAACGTGGGATTCATGAGTTGTTTCTAATAGATTGTCAGGATGCCATTCTTCTTTAATAATCTGAAATGAGTTATAACATAAAGGCGGAGACTCTAGTTGTGTTGTCTCTTCTCCTATTTCAAATTTTGTGAGTTCAAGATGGCTAAATGTTTCCTCGCGGCACTTCTCCTTGTTTATGTTTGCATCTTGCTCATAAATTTCTCTTAACAGTAAAACACAAGGTATAGGTAGGCAATCAATACCTTCTTGACAATCTTCCTCATTGTTCTCTTTGTAATATTGCTCATCATACATATTTTTCTTGTTTTTTATGTCTTGTAATGGTTGAGTTTGTTTTTTATCAGGAGAAAGAATGGGTTGATCTGGATAATCAACATTTGTATCAGCCTCATGCCTTTCCAGTTTCTTATCAAGTATGTACACTATTTTTCCAATTAGGTCCAATAATGTGTTTAGTTTAGCTTCTCTGTCTATACCTAGATCCATGTTTTGTAAAAAAGAGGTCAATGTATCTTGTCAATCAGTTCAGAGTCTTCTACCAGTGGAGTCATTAGGCCTTTGGAGGTTGTGGAGTCGCCATGTGGAAGATTTCAACTTCGCTGTCCACCATTAGCATGATTTGGTTTTCTCAGTGCATTTCCAAAGGAGTTTTCGAGGACTAGTGAAGTAATAGGCCTACTGGAGGCCAATGGAGTCGCCAGGTGGAAGTTTTTAGCCTTTTGAGGGTAAAATATGTTATGTTCCACCACCAATGTTTATTATGAAAGCCAATATGAATTTGTTTTGGGTTTTCTAAGTTTTCATGGTTATTGAAGGACTTAGTGAGTCTACAAGAGCTTGCTAGGCTATTATGTACTCAGAAGTCCCACCACGATCGTCAAAATGTTGCAATCCTGTGATTTGGCTGATTGGCAAACCAAATGACAAGGCAACATATAAACCAGTCTTTAGAGCTCTAAGATCTAGCCCTCCTAGTCGCAGAGAGGGATATCTCAATTGTTTGCAAAGATATGACTTGTTTGCTTGTAAAAGATTGATTTTAGGCTAGTTATTGAGTGCAAGTTTGTTTGTTTGGGTTTGGTTTATTGGACATGAATGATCTAGGAAACATAGATAGAAAGGGGAAATATCAGAACCATTGGGAAATGGAGTCAAGAAGAAGTTATAACAAGCTCAATCAATGTATATGGGATATCAAAGGGCAAATCTAACTTGGCCAGTGGATCTTGGGTTTGGTGGATGAAATGAAATGGACATTAAGTATTTAGAAAGAGAAGTAGAACTAAGGGAAATTAAGAATCATTAATTATATGTACTCCTCAACAAAGGGATTTAAAACATTATCAGAACATGAAGAGGAATTCCATAGACAGGGCTAACAATAAATTCTAGAAACCACACTTCAGTAAATAATAATTTCGAGACAAAATATTCAAATGAAATCTAGGAGTCGAGGAACGCCCTATTTCATCCAAGGATTTCACTTTCATGAATAAGAAAACATTAAATATTCACAAATAACTACATTCATATAAGAGGTAACTCCTAGACACCTAATACTGCAATTATAAATACCTTTAAAAAAATTATCTGAGCAAGAACAAAGGGTATGATCAAAACAAAGCTCTATGGCAAAATATAAACAATGGTACTTTAAAGGGAGACTTCAGAAACAATTTTCAAGAAGCAGCAAGTAAGCAGGGAAAACCATAAATCATTCTTGAAACCAACTATTTGAACTATTTCTGAAATAAACAAGCTTCAAGGTTGAAAAGCATTCAAACTACTCAATAAAACCTTTAGCAGATGAAAACATAAAAATAGTGAAGAGCAAACAGGTCTAAGGTGCTTCTAGGAGACATTTCTTAGCCTAAACTTTTCACTCTACCGCAAGTAACAAAATGATGAAACAGAATGGAAAACAGGAAACAACAATAATAGATCAGAATACATCACCAACAACCGTGCTCAGGGATCCCATGATAGAGCCTTCTCATTAACAAAACATGTCAAAACATCATCAATCTTCCAAAACTTCAATTTCTTCTTAAACTTCAGCCAGACTATGTACAATTGCAAAGAGTTTGAATGCCAGCAACCAACCCCTAACAAAGAGCTCCTCATAGAGTATTTATAGAAGAATGAGGAGGTGGAACTCTTTTTAGGGTTCAAAATTTCATTAACTACAGAGTGAATTCATTCCTAGCCTTGAAAACCATGCAAGGCATAAGGTAGGAATGTCTTGCACTACTTCTCTGTTTTAATAGCTCTGCCTTAACTTCTAAGATAAAACAGGTGAAAATTTTGAATTTTAGGCCTATTCTTAAATATTACAATAACTACCCTCACAGCCAATAATATCTTCTTTTGCATAATAACTTCCAATTTTATTTTATGGACAAAAAGTAGGTGAAAGGTGTCAATTTGATTTATCAAGTGAATAATTGCTCCGTGTTGATTTTTCTGAGGCTACATTAGCCTCAGTTTCCTTGATTTTATCATAAAACTGTGCTTTAGGCCTGATGATGCCTTTATAATCCTTCATGTTGTTTTTATATTTTTTCAAGATTACTTTAAACTTCTGCTCATCTGTATTTTAACTGTGTTTATCCTTTAATCTCTGTTTTTTATTTAATCTTCTATTCTTCAGGCTTCTTCACTGATCTTATGCTTCTGTTTGATGTGTGCAGGGGTTTCTGTGACTGCAGTCGATGGCCATAAAGCATCGATGGGAGCTTTGAATTGGACCTTTTATCCCATTCTTCATGCATTTGATCCTTGGATCGTCATCCAATAGGAAAAAAAAACCACTTAGATTGGCTGTGGGAAGGCCTGCAATATTCGGGCCACCATTAAACCTGCACAATTTAAGCAAAACATTAATACAAGCCTGCGTTTTTAGGATAAAACTACTTCAGAGGCTTGGCGGAGGCAAAGGAGCTGTGCAGAGGAGAATATGCATGCGAGAGGAGGAAAACCCATGGCGAAAGGCAGAACTAGGGTTTTTTTAAATTGAATTATGGCGCGAAGTGGCGATGACCAATTTCGCAGAAAACCGTAAGTGGTTTTCGCGCACGGTTAAGGCAGTAAGTGGTTTTGTGTGAAATGGATGCGATACAGTTCTCTGGATGACACATGCCCAAGCGAAAACTGCCTATTTCGTGTTGAAACTGTGCGATCAACTTCATTGGTGAAATGGGCGCGAAATTAGTTTTAGACCGTCCGATCTAGGCAATCCAGATCGATGGCTGCAGATGAGCACGAGGGGAGATAAGATGAGAGAAGGAAATTTATGGTGGGGCCATTGGATTATAGTGATAAATGGTTAAAAGCACGGTGGGGCGATTATATAAAGGTAAAGAGGCAAAATGGGAGGAGAATTAGTTGTCGTTTGATCCAGGGGCAATAGGTTAGATCGATGGTTAAAAAAAAATGCGAAGGGAAAATGAAATACACAGGAGGAAAAGAGGTGGGACCCTGCGGTGACGTAAGAAGAATTGGCGCGCAACAAAAATTTACTGGGCGAAGGGTAAAATTGGTTTAATGGAGTTAAAATGTGAGGATCACCGGCAGCCGTCGGATCAGCAAGATTGACAGTCAGGAATGATTTCGGCAGATCGAGGTTCGAAGGAGAAGAGGGTCTGGGGACAAAGAATTTTTTTATTTGTGATGGCCTATGGCCGATAAGAGGGGCTTAATAATTTGTCGCAGGACTGGGTCATATGATAAGCAGGGGTGGAGGATATAGGCCCTCAGGGGATCGCATCAGCGTGGTAAGAGGTGAATGGGAATGAGGAATGTGCGAAGTGTTGATGTGATGAAGAGTTAGCAATGAGATGGAGAGGTAGCGATATGATGGAGAAACAAAAATGGAGTGCAGACCATTGATCTCGGATGGAATGAACGGTGGAGATCTTATCGGCATCTCGCATCGGCGGGGAAAATTTTGACAAGAAAAAAGGTTGCAGGGACCAACGATGTGCTAAAAGGCTGATGCGCCGATGCAGCGATGCACTTGGTCACAAGGTAGGGTTTTATGGTGGAAAAGGGGGCTAAGGCTGTTAGTATGGATTCTTTGTCGAAGTGTACGAAAAAGACCCACTTTAGCTACGCATAACTAATAGCCCTAACAACAATAATGGCTGCAAAATATCTTCAGATCTGCAATTAGTAGTTAAAGTGCTGCAACAAACAGATCTATAAATGGAAAGATATTAAGCAGTGAAGTAAAGAGTTTGCTCCATGCATCCAACAGACAAGACAAGAACACGATTTTTGAATGAATTTTTATATTACGGGGCACCTGGGAGGAAACAAGAAGGTGTATCCAGATCTCCTCAATGGGATGGGTTCTTTGTAGTCCTCAGCACTTCAGATCTAAGCTTTCTCTCTCTTGTAGATGTAGAAAACCCAATGTAGAAGGTAGAGCTCAATGGGAGCAAAATGGCAGAAATGGGACCAAGTGTATAGATCCAGAGTGATCTTCTATGCAACAAAAGGTGAAGAATGATGGGGAAAACCCTCCTATTTATAACAAAATATTGGGTCTTTCTAGATCTTGGTGCATGATTAAAATAATGTTAATAACATCTAGATCCACCTCTATGGAATATTTTATTATTATTTGTTGGAGGGAAAGGGTGTTTGACTTGGGTCAAATCCCTTGATTAGTGAAAAATAAATAAATAAATGATTTATTTATCTTTTTAAGGAAGTGGTTGGGATATAATCAAATAAATAATGGTTTATTTGATTAATGGTGGTTGATTTGGTCATATTTAACAAGGAATATTATTAAATAATTATTCCTAGAAAATAATAAGATAATTATGGGTTTATCTCATTAATTTCTTTGTTTTTGGGTTAAACATGACTGGGAATAATAATTAAATTATGGTTTAATTAATTATTCCTTTTGGGGTTTTCTAATTAACATAGTGAAAGCAGTTTTACTTGGGGTAAAACTGGTCTTACATGGTGTACTTGGGTCCATCTAATGATGAAGAGTTAGATGACCAAAAAATGGTGTAACAGATTGCCCCCCAGCGTGCGAGTGTCAGGAGAAAATCGTATGACCGAAGTACGTTGTAAGAAGACCATCACTAGACAACAAGAGGGTATGTCAGAGAGAGAGATATGAGGTAGATAGTGTGCTGAAGGACTAGACCCTGAAGAGACGAGACTCGCAGGTGCAACAAGTCTCTGTTATGAGAGGGTACCTGTGCTGAAGGCGGCGGGGGAGGCATACCTATGCCCGCCGTGACAAAGTACAAAAGAATAGTGTGTCCGGTGAACAAGGGACCGAACCATAGAGTACAGCTGGCATAATCAAGAGCCAGATAAAAATACAATGAAGAGTCTCACATACATGCTGTGCCTGGGATAACAGCCAGGACTAGTACAATATCATATGAGTACATGAGATAAATACAACCCAAATGCCCCCTGTAAATGGGGAAGGGCTCACAAAATCTGACTGATACATGCAAATCATAGAGGTGCTGCAAGTGGCTAAGGCCAACATCATCAAAATCTGGAGCGACATCAAAGGCTGCAATGAAGAGGGCATCCGGGCATGTGGGGGGCTACCTGCAGGGCCACCCCCTCATGAGGGCTGAGACATCTCACACACAAGGAATCGTAAGTACAACTGTTTGGGTCAACGGAGGCCCCATCCCGATGTACGAATCTCGATCATCATGAAAGGAGGCCCGGAGAAGCGATCGAAGGTCAAGGAAGTGAAGTCCCTTCACGATCAGGGCACCCGAACAAGGGGAAGAATTTGGAACCAAGGTACACCGCCCTCTAGACCTTATGCACGGAATAAATGTCTTTGATGTCGACGAGAAGGAGGTCCGCCATAGGTGAGGCAATGAGAGATCCTCAGCTAAGGCACGAGAGAAGAACAATAGAGCGACGGACAGACTGATACTAATGATGATAGAGGAAATGGGAAGGATGGAGTGGCGAATGGACGACTTCCCTTGTTAGAGCATAAAGGGCATGAATGACATGGCAGCGACTGACACAATATCGAAAGGGATAGGGGACAGTGGGGCTGAAGGTCATGATATGCGACACAAGAGAGGAACCAAGCAAAAAGAATGGAGGGCTATAGTAGGGTGTAAAAGGCCGCGGGATAGACTCCATGAATGCAATGATGACTCAACTCGAATGCTCTAAACAAGGGCGACATGATAGTGCTGCCACACAGTAAAGGCCCCAATGGGGGACCAAGGAAGCATGAGTACAAGGTGGGCACTCATGACGAAAATCAACACAAACATGGACAAGTAAGGGGGCGATATGGTGCCCCAAGTACAAGTGTCGTAAGTGAGGAAATTCGATTTTAAGGAGCGGTGAAGTGACCCTTCATGGAAAAAATGTGTCCGGGTGAAGTATCAAATCACCAAAAACTAACTAAAACCCATTTGAGAGCTCGGTGATATCTATCCAGCGGTGTTGACGGTTCGTCGAACGGGGCTACGGTGTGGTCGCAGCAGTCGAAAGAAGAAACAGGGGTTCTCTTTTAATGAGGCGGTTTTCCCTCCAAAATCATTCATTTGCTATTGTTGTTGTGGTGAATGTGGAGAGGAGAGAAGGCCCTAAATCTTGCGGCGAACGTAGCGGACAAACCGACCGTTGGATTCGAGATCTGTCAGTTGGAGGCGAGAGGCCTAACCTTGCTCTTGCATTTTGATGGATTACATTTGCAGTTGAGGGCCCAAAACCCCCAGAAACAGCCCCTCCTTCATCTCTGTGGCCGGGTCGCACTTTTTTGGGGCAAAAAGTACGACCCAGGACGCAGGTATTAGGGCAAAAAGTGCGACCTGGTCCAGAAAATGGCAGAAAACTGCGACCTGGGAGATAAGGGGGGTTTGGTGCTGTTTTATGGCTGGGAGTTGGATTGTGGTGTGTGGTTATGGTGTTCCCGATCTGTACCCTGACAAAAAGAATGTGGTTGTGCAGGTATGGCAGAGTTGCGGGTCAACTGGAGGGAGAAGGATCTGGGAACACTTCGGACAGAGATCCAGGCGGATCAGGGCGTTCGTCGTGTATTGGCCAGATATAGGGGCATATGGTGCCCTCTCGGATGTGTGTAGGGGCAAGTGGTGCCCCCTAGAATGTATGGGGGGGCATATGGTGCCCCCAGTTTTTGGATTTTTTTTGTAACATGCTATGGGCGTGTCGGATGTATATGTATGGGGGGGCGTATGGTGCCCCCAGTTTTTGGAACATGCTATGGGCATGTCGTAAGTATATGTATGGGGGGGGCGTATGGTGCCCCCAGTGATGTATGTAGGGGCCGGTGGTGCCCCCATTTTTTGAGTTTGTGTGACGTGCTGTGGGCATGCCAAAATGTATTTATAAAAAGGGGAATCTAACCACATTTTAATGATGTGGTGTGCCATTTGTTCTGGTTATGGTTATGCAGTGTGAGAAAGGAAATGGAGTGTTACCAATCTCTTTTGGTACTGCATACAGGGATCAAATGGACTTTAAGTTTCCGAATTGGCATACCTGGTGTCACTATCCCAAAAGGAGGATTTGGAGATAATGAACTGATGCTCTCGTAGAAACGCTATAGGTTGGTCAACAACAATGTCTAAGAGACTGGGTTGCTGATGTAAGATGAGAGAATGATAAGGGGTATCGTCCCGAGAGTGATCTGAAGTGATATGGGACTCTAGAGGTTCTTCTAAATGTGGAAGAATACTGGGTCTAGAGTCAACACGACCAGATACACTAGGAGAGTGGTGGAGAATGGCGTCTCGTGGTCTCTCAAATGTGGGTGCCCCCTTACCCAAACAGTGGGTTTTGATGTAATGGCCACAATGTGGATGTGGTGTCAACGCATGGGTTCGATGTAAGGGGGAATAGATAAAGTCAGGGGTGTGAATTTCTTCCATAATGTCGTCATCGTGATAGAAGATGGGGTGACTGGTGGAAGAAGAACCACCTGACATGGTGAAGTGGCCTGAATCATCATCATGAGAAAAGAGGTTCACATGCGCATCGTCACAATGGGTGACCGAAGAGTAAGTAGATAACGGATCTACCGATGTTGAGCCCAAGATGACCGCTGAAGGAAGGTCAAGCGAAACAACAGGGGAGGATTCAGATGGAACGTTCCCCAATGGTCTCATGGATGATGACAGGTACAAAATGGTGACTGAGGGCTCCGTTGGCTGAAAAGCAGGAGGCGGAATGTGAATGTCCTCTGGTCCGATCGAAGCGGCCTTGAATTGGCGGTACAAGTCCAAGGAGGAACGGTACTCGTCAAGGCGGGGACAGAGGTGGGTGTAATGGCCGTGAAAATCACACAAGGCACAAGGGTGGTTTGTGCGCAAGTGTTTGAGTCTTGGGAGGGAGTCGGGGATAGTGACATGGACTTCTGGGAGATCAGAGTCGGGGAATGTCTCGTTGACCAGAAGCTTGAGGTGGGGCAATTCAGGACACATGTGAGTGGCATGACCGACGACATCACACAAAGCGCATCGAATGGCGGGCTTTGGTGGGCGTGGGAGGGTAAGGGATGTCGGGGGGGCCGGATCTGGATGGGTTGCCCCCTTTCGGGCTTTTCCTTTCTTCCCGGGAGCCGTCACAACAGGAGAAGGGTCCTGTAGAGGTGCTGGGGGCACAGTGGCTATGGAGGAAGCGAGGGGAACCGGTTGAACCGGTGTCAAAGCCATATAAGGTTTGGGGTGATCAGGGGGGGGGGCGGGTGGTGGGTCAATGTACCAAACCGGAATGCCCAAGGTCAAGTTAGGGAGAGAGAGGGTGGCCATGACGGGGACGGAATATACTCCGGGAGGGGGAGCCAAGAAGGGGATCTGTCCAGCAGGGTAATGACCAGGAGGTACGGCTCCAAGATGGTGAAGGCCAGGGGGGACCGAGCCTGGAGGATAAAGAGGTTCGGGGACACCAGCTGTAGGGGGAGGGCCAGAAGGAGGAGGTCCGGCTGGCTGAGATGATTGCATCATGCAAACATTCGACAAGCTGGGGTCAGGCCGTTTATGGGCAGCCTGAGACGATTGCATCATGCAAACATTCGACAAGCTGGGATCAGTAATTGTAGGGGGAGGAAGGTGAGGAAAAGTACCAAGCAGGGTGGAATCTTTATAGACGCCGGGGGAGACACTGGTCAAGGAATCGACGGTTTGCTTGTTGGTTACAGAAGAGATGGTGGTCTCGGAGGAGGTCTGAGATGGCGGCTCATGATAAGATAGCTGGTCAATGGTGGCTATCTTCCCATTATGTGGAAAAGACATCTTGCGGAAAACCGCGGATGGGACAGCAGACATGGCATAGGTGTAACTTCGCCCCAATAGAATGTTGTAGTCTAGAGGGGCGTCAATGACTTCGACGTCAACGTAAACAGTCTTACCGGCTAGGGTGATGGGACAGTTACGAAACAGGCCAATAGGCTGGGAGGTATGACCGTCCCACGCTCGAAGGGTGATCGTGGAAGGGGCCAGCTCAGGGGATCCGAGTTGCTTCCAAACCGAAGCGGACATCACACAGGTGGATGCCCCCTCATCAATTATACACCGGGAGACAGTGGCGTTCCGGATTTTGACTGGGATTTGGAAAGCAACGGAAGGAGGAAGAGGAGGGTGGTCTGATTGAGTGGCGTCGAAAACAATCATTTGGTCATCAGCAGGATCAACAGCGCCCACGGCAGATAGTAGAGCCTTCCTTTGGGAAGGGCACGACTGGAGGAGTTCTAGGGTGGAAATGGCGGCAGGGGATTGTGCCAAATCATCTACTATACTGTACGATTGGGCGGCTCGACCAGAAGCAACATTTCGGCGTAATGGACCCTTTGGAATCTTTGGGTGAACCTCAACTTTGGGTTGAGGGATGTGTAAGGGGCCACTGGGTGTCGAAAGAGGCTCTGTAGAACCTGAAGATGGAGGCTCGGGGGCAGACTGAGCAGGAGGCTTGGGGTACTGGCGAGACCGAGTTTGAAGGTGAAGGTCGACGGAAGGGGACGAATCGGAGCGCATCATAAGGATCTGGTAGTCAGAGGAACCAGAAATGGACGAGGGTGTGGCTACATGGCTGTCGGGGGGTTGGGTAGCCACGAATCCCTGTTGAGGGAAAGGATCGGTGAACACAGCTGGCTGGGTAGTGGCCACATTAGGAGGAGCGTGAGGGGAGGCGTGTTGTCCACGCAATGTGGCTTGAGACTCCCACATCTGTCGCATCTGGGGTAAGAGAGGACAATCGTGAGTGTAGTGACCGTAATCACTGCAACACGAACAGGGCTTGTTTGTGCGAAGCGGCCTGTCCGGCCTGGGCGGGATGCCCTGAGGCTGGTTGCTAGTGTTAGGGTCCATACCCGAATTGGGTCCTCGGTTACCGGGGGCAGATGGGTTCTGGTTGCCCTCTCACTTCTTCTTTGAGAAGAAGGAGATAAACACACTACTGTGTGCAAATACTTGCCACGGAGGGGGTGTAAGGGGCTGTTGCGAGGTGGTGAAGAGAGGCAAAGGGAGGCGGAAGCGCATATCTTTCGGAGGAGTTGGCGCACCGGTTTAACGGATAAAAGTAAGGGTTAGGTTGGGCGACGTGAGGTAGCGGGGAGGTTGGGCAAAAGGAGGAGGCATGCGCAGTATCACGGATATATATTCTTGGGAGGGCGGAGTCTTCAGAGGTGCGGCCCCTCCCACGAGAAACCATAGCTCATAGGAGGGTGAGCAGATGGGTGGGAAAGAGATCCAACAATACCGTCGGCGGAATGAGATGCCCCCGGGGCGTTAGCGCCACCGGGCCTGGGGATGTCAGGAAGAACGGTATAAACATAACCAGATTGAGCGTAGATCGGGTCATATTTTAAAGCTATTTGGAGGGCGGCTTCTTCAGATTGAGGAAAGTGAGAGGCGACATCTTTGCCGATGGGAGATGGGAGGGTGCGAAGGAACCGGTCCATGTAAACCCGATCTTCAAAGGGAGGGGCTCGACATAAGCTCCGTCTTCGTCGCCATTCCTGAACATGGGCAGAAAGGCGTGTGGAAGAGGATTGCTTAAATGAAGTCAAGAGCTCCGTACCAGTGTCGTATCGGAGAGGGAGCTGGAAGTACGACAAGAAGGCTTGGGCAAGAGTCTTGAACGTGGTATGGGAGGAAGTGGCCTGTTCGACATACCATTTAGAAGCTTCGCCGGTAAGTGTGCGTTGGAACAAGCGAAGACGGATGGAGTCATCGGTAATGGAGTTGGAGGAACACCACATGTGGAAAGACCGGACGTGATTGGTTGGGTCTTCGCCATTAAGGCCCTCGAACTTAGGGATATCAGAGGGTAGCTTGGTGGGCATAGTGGGCCAGGTAGTATTATGGTGAATGGGGTCGTTAATCAACTGATGGAAATCGGGGAGGCTGAGGCCTGCAATGTACGGCAGCACAGGGGTGGCCGGAGTAGTGGTTGTGACGGTTCCGCTAGAAGTAGGGCCGGCATTGGGGCCGGGAGAACCGCTAGCATTAGGCCCTGGTCCGGACATGGTGAAGGTAAAAGGAAAATGGGAAGGAGAAGGGGACCGATGAATCGGGGAGAGAAGTCGGGTGCGCGGACTCGAGAGTGGACGCTCGGCCGACGAGGCGGTGCGGAACGGGAGTCGATCAGCCAGGAAGCGGGGATGAAGGCCAGGGGTCTCGGGAAAGGCGCGGGGGCGCGGTATTGTGAGGGAAGAAGGAAACGAACAAGGGCGAGTAAGGGACGAGAATCAAGAAGCTCAAGAAGGTCAGGCGGAGATAGATTGGCAAGTGACGATTGATTTTACAGTCTTTGCCAGGCGGTGTAAACTAGGCGCTTCTTCACTTAAGGTCAGTGTGTGGTGTGCGTTAATTTTAATTTTTTAAACCCTTTCCGTTGTTGAGAGCAAAAAAGTGTGCAACATAGCTGAAAATAAACCTACAGAGAACAGAATAAAAATGCTGAAATAACAGAAAAATAACAGCTACATATGCATCTATCAAACCCAAGAAAGTGGGTCTCTCACAACTATGCTGAAAAGAAAGGGGAAAACTATGGAAACACACACAAAGGACGCTCGACAGATCTGGGGTCAAAGGGGACAGAGATCTGGAGGATAAAGCTGCAGACAAGGGGTGCAGGTCACAGCCAAGAGACAGAGGTCAAGGTGGCTGGAAAAAAGGGAATCAGCAAAAAGCGAGACAGGGGCGAGGCCTTTAGGGAGGGTCCAAACAAAACGACAAGAGGTGATTTGAAAGGAAAAGAGGGGCAGTTCAATGGATGCGGAAGTGAGTCTGGAGATGCGGAAAGAAGTGAAGCTCTGAAACCGTGTTGAAACGGTGACTCTTCCTACCAAAAGTGGAAGTGCTAGAGCCTAAGGGGGTGCAGGTTCCCCGCCCCAGATGAGTAAAACGGATCGGATCTTGGTCGAGGCGGGGTGGGAGCCGGACGGCGGGAAAACCACTGGCGGCGCGGCGGGGAACCCGGAAAAATTACGAAAAATCACGAAAAGGGCGGGGTCGCGGGGTTCGACCGGTCGGGGATGAGGTCGCGGGTTTTGGGCCAAAAGGTGCGACCCCCCGTTCGGTGACCGGCGGCAGATTTTCAGAAAACTTGCCGTCTCAGTTGCGGCTGATGTCGCTTACCTGCGCAATAGGGCCAGAAACACACGGAAGTTAGAAATTTTAGGTTTTTTAGGGTTTTATGTGAGAAAAATGACATAAAAAGAGGAAAACTAAGCAGCTGAAAAGAAGCCCTAGGGCCTGAAGTAGCTGGATATGCAGGAATATGAAAAACGACCGCGGTCGTAATTTAAAACCCGTGTGGAGTCGCCATTTGTTAGTATGGATTCTTTGTCGAAGTGTACGAAAAAGACCCACTTTAGCTACGCATAACTAATAGCCCTAACAACGATAATGGCTGCAAAACATCTTCAGATCTGCAATTAGTAGTTAGAGCACAGCAGCCAACAGATCTATAAATGGAAAGATATTAAGCAGTAAAGTAAAGAGTTTGCTCCATGCATCCAATAGACAAGACAAGAACACGATTTTTTTTGAATGAATTTTTATATTACAGGGCACCTGGGAGGAAACAAGAAGGTGTATCCAGATCTCCTCAATGGGATGGGTTCTTTGTAGTCCTCAGTACTTCAGATCTAAGCTTTCTCTCTCTTGTAGATGTAGAAAACCCAATGTAGAAAGTAGAGCTCAATGGGAGCAAAATGGCGGAAAAATGAGACCAAGTGTATAGATCCAGAGTGATCTAATAGGCAACAAAAGGTGAAGAATGAAGGGGAAAACCCTCCTATTTATAACAAAATATTGGGTCATTCTAGATCTTGGTGCATGATTAAAATAATGTTAATCACAACTAGATCCACCTCTATGGAATATTTTATTATTATTTGTTGGAGGGAAAGGGTGTTTGACTTGGGTCAAATCCCTTGATTAGTGAAAAATAAATAAATAAATGATTTATTTATCTTTTTAAGGAAGTGGTTGGGATATAATCAAATAAATAGTGATTTATTTGATTAATGGTGGTTGATTTGGTCATATTTAACAAGGAATATTATTTAAATAATTATTCCTAGAAAATAATAAGATAACTATGGGTTTATCTCATTAATTTCTTTGTTTTTGGGTTAAACATGACTGGGAATAATAATTAAATTATAGTTTAATTAATTATTCCTTTTGGGGTTTCCTAATTAACATAGTGAAAGCAGTTTTACTTGGGGTAAAACTGGTCTTACATGGTGTACTTGGGTCCATCTAATGATGAAGAGTTAGATGACCAAAAAATGGTGTAACACCTAATAACAACAACTATCTAAAAACACTCATGTAAAAAGTAAAGCCACAAAGAACTCCCCCTCTAGACAATAAGCTTAAGGAAGATTATTATATGGATTTCACGAGACAATCTTATTGCATAGGACAACTATTGTTTTCGTATCTCATTCATGCAACCTTAAACTCATTCGTAGATTGATTCAATTCACTATGGAAGCTGCAGGTCCTAAAATTCACACCAAACTAGACATGGTAAGGGAAAGGATCCTAAATCTATTGAAGTCATTGGGGTTTCCTACAATGCCCCTGATTGACACAGTGTCTATTTGTTACACTGACTGGGCTAAATGACCATGAGGGAAGAAAAGATTAACATTGCCCTCAATGCACACTCTTCACACTCTGTAATTTGAAATGAAATCCTATGTAACTTGAAGTAATACCAGATTGTCCAAGGAAAGTAAACCTATCTATCCATGCAAGAGAAAAGAGAGGCTTAGCCAAGGTTTGATTATAAAGCTCATACATAGACTAGTTATACACACTTATACTTTATTTGTACAAGATAAAGAGTCGACCTCATATACCTGCAAGCACAACAATAATTAGTACACACTCATACAAAACAACAATGATACAAGCAACATGCACAAAGGAAAATAACCATGTATATAATTACCATTAGAATCAAATAAAAATAAAGGATAGAAACATGGTATTACAATGCATACACAAGAAATTAACAAGTGATATAATACAAAGCGGACATAGTTGGATTGGTGGGCCGTCTCAACCAATTATATCGTGTGTTGCAAAGAGTTACACCACACATAGAGCTACACAAAGGACATACTTAAGATAACACCAATGCATCACATATCATTACTTCTTGTTGGGTCCCAATTTTCTCTAATTTTGCATCAATCAAGTTGGTTTCTTTTTGTCAACTATCCACCTATTCTATCATATCCTACCTATTTTTGCGTTATGTACCTGTCACCTCTAGGCACCAATCATCATCAACCCATCCAAGGTGATTAATCTCAATAACTCATAACTTATTGTGTCTTAGACTGCATTTTGAAATGCAATTGGTTTAGGACTAATGATCGTTTGGATGCCATAGTTTTTTTTTTATGAACAGATTTCAGGAAGACAAAACTGGAGGCATATAGTGCTACATGAATTTTGTTACCAGGAAGACGCAACTGGAGGCATATAGTGCTACATGAATTTTGTTACCAGATTGACTGTGTTGGTTACCGAAATTCACTACACCGATAATTCACCAGTATTGAAATCATGTGTGTTTATTATTGGATTGCTTGTAGGTGAAATCAGTGCATAGGTTGAGATATTTTCGGCCATGGAGATTTGAATATGCAATGTGGGTTTTGTTTCAGGAAAGATAGAGATGGTTCTCTCTTATTTTCTTAGTGAGAAGAACGTGCTCAAACAATCTCATCAATAGTTAGTTGTATTCGAGAACAATATTTTCTTCAATGATTTCCTGCCATCACTCATGAATCATTGTGGTACAATATACCTTAAGAGGAAACGATATTGTTTCCATTAAGAAACATAATATCTCGTGCAAATTGTATACTATGTTTTTAGAGAGAAACGATTCGTGAAAATATGATCTCATTCTGTCAATATCAACTTGATAAATTACTATGTGAGCATGTAAACAAAGATATTTTTGCAGAGTTCCTTTTGAGGACATCTATATTCATCAATGCTCTTATGTATGGGAATATTTCTTGGTTAATAAATTTGTGTTTTAATATGAAATTAACATGATATGTGTGCTCCCAATTAGGATGGTCCCCTGCTCTAGGATGCACTTGTAGTATAAGTTATTCCAGTCCATAGTATGTGTGATATTTAGTTTTTATTTTAGTAATTGTGTTGTCTTTTATGCAAAAAGATTAATTAATTTTTAGTCATTTACCTTCAATTTATTTACATTTTTATGCAAGTTTATTTCATTTCTTTTTTTAAAATCCCTTGAATGTTGATTACTAGAGTAGGTGAAAGATTGGGATCGGTGCCTTTGGAGAAGCCTTGATGTTGTTAGCCCAATTTCCAGGATTTCATTTTACATGTTTACACTACAAAAATGATGTTGTCTGAAAGAGAGAAATAAGATTACCCTTAGAATTGCTCACATGAACACTCAAGAACTACTTGAGTGAAAGATTGTAGCTTGCTCTAGTAGGGTATATTTTGGTTTACAGAAGTAACAAGTTTCTTGCAAATTGCATCCTTTAGTTGTTTTCTTTTATTCCCACAAATTTTCCATTGACTTCAAGAATTCATTAAAGGACATTGAAACCTTAGCAAGTTACTCACGATAGAACACGTGAACATCCAAGCATGAAAGATTGCGATCCAAAACCCTTATAGCACTAAGTTGGTTTATCTCCCAATGCAATGTTGAGATTCAACAAGAAGATTCAACACCCACGCCTAGTGCATTAAGCACTTGGATGCATTAAACACCCAAACTAGGGTGGGGCTCACAGTGTTATTTTTGGGTGCATGTCTATTTTGATTATCCCTTAATTACGATGGACATTAAACTGTAATCTATTTTCAATGTGGACTTGAATGAGTTAGCTGAAAGTGGCAAACTCAGTTAGCTAGTGGATTTCGAGTTAGAGATAGTTGGTGAGGCATACAGAGTAATTCTAGTTGTAAGAGAGTTCAAAGTGTAGTGGTGCATTAGTTAATGCATGCTGTAATCAGTTTAACTCAGTTAAGTGTGTTAAACTCAGTTGTGATAGATGTAAAAGAAGATACAAGTAGTGTGTGATCAAGTGAATTAAATATTAATTAATTCACAATCAGTGATCTCACATGCAACTGAGGTTTTACTATTATTAGCTGCATGCATGTCAGATCCAGTGGAGACCCAATTGAGATCTAGGTCAAAGGGAAGTTGACTATTAGTTGTGACATTATTGGGCTTGCACACATGCAGCCAACCACCCATTGGAGTCCCCATGATACTCGCGTAGCCAAGGAAGGCCATAATTCCTATCTTTTAGGGATCTATTCCATTAGGGATTGCGCAAGCAAGGCAGGCTGCCAGGAGGCTGGAAATTGACTTAGTATTGGTCAGTTTTCTGTGAGGATAGTGTGCGACAAAGAGCTGAGTGTGGGAGGCTCTTGTGAGAACAGAAAGATATTGTATTTGTTTCATGATCCATGTTTAATATACAATACAAGATAGTGGGGTTTTTAGCTATAAACTTTCCGCGAGAAATTATCTGTGTTATGTGATTTTATTCTTCTTCATGTTCATGCGATTAGCGATTGTGTTTTTAATTCCGCAAAATATTTGTAGAAGCGATTCAGTATTTAACTTTAGTAAATTGTTAGATCGGGTGAATCCAAGATATACATGCTTGTTGTATAATTTCTACATGGTATCAGAGCATAGGAAATTGCAGAAGTGAAGCAGGAACTGAGTTTGTGGCTGGATAGAATTCGAATTTGTAGAAATACTTTATTTGTGCTACAGCTGATTCAAGATCGAAATGGATTTCAATGGCTTGAGGTTGGAGTATACACTCGAGGGCAGCTCAAACTATATTACTTGGAAGGACATGATTGATGCAGTACTCGAAGACAACTGCTTGACGGAATTCATTGACAATGACATTCCAAAACACGCTGTGACAGATGCTGCAAATCTTGATGCATGGCAAAAGAAAGTGGCAAAGGCGAGGAGGATCCTGTTGGAGGGAGTACGAGACCACATTGTCTTAAGCCTCCATGGGAAAGCCACACCATATGCAATGGGGAAGGCTTTGACAGATTTATTCCAAAGCAACAACGACCATAGGAAATTGGCGCTCAAAGATAAACTCAGGAAGATCAAGATGGAAAAGGGCGACGCCATTCCAAAATATCTCATGAAGTTTGTCCAATGTCGGGATGAATTGGGGAGTGTGGGAATAACAGTCTTTGATGATGATTTGGTGAGTTTGGCTCTCCTAGGACTTCCTAAGAGTTGGCACTGTTATGAAGACTTTGTCAACGGACGGGAAAAATTTCCAGATTTGGAACGACTATGGTCAGATTTGGTGCAGGAGGAGTTCAGACAGAACACTAGAGATGACTCTTCATCTAAGCATGAGGATGAAGAGGATTGAGCTTTGGCTGCCAAGGCGAAGAAGGGGAAGGGAAAGAAATTTCATTCTAAATCTGAGTCCAAAGGCAAGAAGTAGGACATGTCCAAGGTGACGTATTTTCACTATCACGAACACGAGCATTTTGTTACTAATTGTCCACAAAAGAAGAAGAACAAAAAGGCTGATGGATCTGTAGCTGGTGATGCCCTTGCCTCGCAATTTGAGATTGACTTCTCATTGATCGCATGCATGGTGTCAAGTGCATCAGGATCAGTGTGGTATTTGGATAGTGGCACTTCCTTTCACATGACGGGAGACAAGGAACTTTTCAGTGAATTGGAGGAGAAATATCTCCAGATGCATATCGAAATGGGGGATGATGGACGGTACAGTGTTATCGGGATTGATACCATTACCTTTAAGAGATATTGAGGTAAACCATTTCAATTAAAATATGTAATGGATGTACCGGGTTTGAAGAAAATTTTAGTCTCATTCGCAATGTTAGAGGACATAGGCTATGATGTTGTTTTTAGTGAAGGAAAAGCTTTCTTGCGACATAAAACAATTGGACAAGCCAAGAGGATAGGGATTCAAGTGAAGAATCTCTAAAAACTGGAGGTAGATGGCTGTGCAACAATGATGAGCAATGTGGGAGCCGGGATGAGGGTGAATTATGGCACAGGTGATTGGGCCATCTTCACCATGGAGCCTTGAAAGTCATGCAACAGATTTCTACTGGACTTCCAATGGGAACACTTGCTCAGTTATATCCTTGCAAGGGTTGCACCATGGGGAAGTATGTAAAGTCCACCTTTCATGAGAAGGAGAATCGAGCCTTGGGGATCCTTGAGAGAGTTCACACAGACGTGTGTGGACCATTCTCTGTAGCTTCAACAACAAGACATAAGTACTATGTAATATTTGTTGATGAATTTTCTCGTAAGTGCTGGATATTCTTCATGTAGAAGAAAGATCAAACATTCTCTAAGTTTTGTGAGTTTAAGGCACTGGTGGAGAAAGAGTCGGGGAAGTAAGTGAAGGCTCTTAGGAGTGATAATGGTGGAGAATACTTCTCTAAAAAATTCAAGAACTTCTGCAGAAAAGAAGGAATTCGAAGAGAACTCATAACGCCTCATAACCCACATTAGAACGAGGTCGCGGAGAGGAAGAACAGAATGATCGTGGGTGCAACACAAGTGATGTTGCATGATCTGGGCCTACGAATGCATTTGTGGGAGGAAGCATGCAACATTGCGGTTTATGTGTAGAACCGTTGTTCTCATAGGATACTTGGCATGAGTACACCTAAAGAGGCTTTCACTAGTAAGAAACCTGATGTTTCACACTTTAAGATTTTTGGCTCATCTGTTTATGTGCATGTGACCAAGGACGCCAGGAAGAAGCTGGAACATAAAACTGAGATCGAGATTTTTGTGGGGTACACAAACCAAACATCAGAATGATTGATGTGCGACGAGATGTAAAATTTGATGAAGGGAATGCCATGTGGTTGTCCCTTGAGAGGGAGCTGGACTTGCATGCAGAGGAGGAACTGTTGGTTCCCAAGGATGAGACTCAAGATATGGATCAACCACATGCAGAGGATCATGGAGTGGAGGAAGCCACGCATGCAGAGCCATCCATCATAACAGGCAGAAGGCGCACCGCAAAAGTTGATAGATTGAGACTTGATGTTGCAAAGAATGTAAGAGCCCCTACTTCACAGCGCAGGCAGAGATAGTCTCATGACCGATTTACTGGATACATGGCTCTCATGAGCAAATGTATTGTGACTGAACCATCTTCCTTTCAGGAAGAATTGCAGCAACCAACATGGGTTGATGCAATGGTGGAGGAGTATGACTCCATTGTCAAGAACAGTGCATGGGAGATAGTCCCAAGACCGGTCGATAAATCAATGGTTGGATCAAGATGGATCTACAAGGTAAAGCAAGTTGTTGATGGAAGTGTGGAGAAATAAAAGGCTAGATTTATGGCCCGAGGATTCTCACAGATTAAGGGGATAGATTATGATGAGACCTTTGCACATGTCGCAAGGTACTCTTCCATAATATCCATCCTTGCGCTCTTAGCGCAGATGGGCTGGTGCATTCATCATATGGATGTGAAAACTGTGTTTCTCAATGGGATCATTGAGGAAGAGGTGTACATAGAGCATCCTGAAGGTTTCAAATCAATAATGAGTCGCATGTGTGACGACTCAAAATAGTGTTGTATGGGTTGAAGCAAGCACCCCGTGCTTGGTACACTCAGATAAATAGCTATTTCACCAGACTGGGCTTCACCAAAAGTGAAGCAGATGCAAACCTGTACCAGATTGTGGTTGAGGGTAAGCTATTGATCATTATTCTTTATGTTGTTGATTTAATTTTGATTGGTGATGAGTAGCTAATACACCCATGCAAGGAGGATCTTGCAAGGGAGTTCGAAATGAAGGACATGGGACTCCATTATTTCCTTGGATTGGAAATATGGCAATGAGATGGTGAAATTTTTGTGCCTCAAGGCAAGTATGCAAAGGAGATCTTGGGTAAGTTTAACAAGGAGAGCTGCAAACCCATGGATACTCCTCTTCCAAGAAATTGGAGGAAAGAGGATGTTATTTCTGGAGAGGTAGTGGATGCTACTGTCTACCGAAAATTAGTGGGTTTGCTAATGTATCTATTGAACACGAGACCAGACATTTGCTACGCAGTTAACCAGCTGAGTCAAGCTATGGTTAAGCCTACCAACCTCTTTTGGAAGGCGGGGAAGCATGTCCTGAGATACCTGCGGGGCACATTAGAGTATGGACTTTGGTACAGACGGACAGAGGGAGTGAAGCTGCATGGCTTCACGGATGCAGATTGGGCTAGCGGTCCATCAGATAGAAGAGCACATCAGGAGGGATCTTTAGCATTGGGTCGACAACAGTTTCTTGATACATCAGGAAGCAACGATCTGTGGCACTCAGTTCAGCGAAAGTGGAATACATGGCAGCAAGTCAAGCTGCATGTGAGGCTATCTGGATGAGAAAGATCTTGGTTGGTTTGTTTGGTTCTCAGATGGATCTGAGAGTGATTCATTATGATAATCAAAGTTGCATTAAACTATTGATTAATCATGTGTTTCATGATAGGTCCAAGCATATAGATATCCGTTACCATCATCTCAGAGATTGTGTGCAGAGAAGAATAATGTTGCTTCAGTACATTCCCACGGAAGATCAGGATGTAGATATTCTGATGAAGGCGCTCATCGGGAGAAAATTGGAATACCATAGAGACAGGATCGGGGTGAAGGATAATCCATTTCTTGTTGAGAGGGTATGTTGAGATTCAACAAGAAGATTTAGCATCGATGACGCAACAACGCCGAAGGTCAGCGCCCAATGGAGGGATGGTCAACAGCTTCGTGGCTCTGTCAGCTTTTCCCCTTGGACTGCCCTGTGGCTCTTTTTATCTTCCTTGATATTTATTTGTCAATTTCAAAGAAATTGACAAATAAACGTATTCACAACTACCGAATGTTATATTATAATTTCCCACCCTTTTGTAACTTTATAATAAACCTTTGAAATTTGATTTATAACCCGAATAAATAGTTCAACGCCTTATAACCAAATCGCTTTGTAATAACCCGTGGATCCTGGCTTAACTTCCGCTCACCTTCATTAAACTCCGGGCAGTTTCAACGCGCGATCACCGTTCGATGTTGCGCCTCCAGATCAACGACTCACGTGCATTCCGCTCGGCGTCCACAGTCGGAGTTTAATGCGCGAAGGCGCACTTTAACGGGTGGCTTCCAATACCGCCCAGGACACGCGTCACAATTCCTATGGAATCGCTGCCCGACTGAAGATTACCACTTATGGTCGAAAAGTGGTGCGGAATGGTTCAGAAACCGCTCGTGGTTTTGCTACAGTGATTTACCAAGGGTGTACGTCAGGTTTGCGCTCGCCTCG
This sequence comes from Pinus albicaulis, assembly GCA_034641835.2. Classification (NCBI taxonomy): domain Eukaryota; kingdom Viridiplantae; phylum Streptophyta; class Pinopsida; order Pinales; family Pinaceae; genus Pinus; species Pinus albicaulis. Next base: position 439,548,695 of record CM076574.1, on the reverse strand, counting down.
GTTGTTAACTCGGGTTAAATCTCCAGTTTCGGTCTTCAATTAACAATGAAACAACGCCATCTCTTTGTTCGGGATTTCCAGCAATATTAACCAGAATTCTTACACAGACCCCGCCTATGAGTGGGGTTACATTCACCGGTTATCTAGCCACTTGCAGGAATTCAAAGACAGAGAATCGGGATTACCAGTACACAATCGCCCATAGTTAAACGATCTTTCACAACATTAACATTTCAAGACAATGTATAATAGACAGACATTGAAATCCATTCAACTGGAAGCAATTGTTCGTACACAAGGTTTATTATAGAGAATCTCTTCTACTATCTTTTTCTCCTCCTCCATCCGAGGGAATACATTCATATACATAACATATGTCCTTTCGGTTCCTCTGCGAGGACCGTTATGGAAATTCAAGAGCCTCCTTACAATTATTCGAAAATTAAATAAGACAAACGGACCAAACCTAACCATTCGACTTCTACAACTCTAATTGATCTAATAATAATACAAACAGCCAAGGCATTGACACCTAGCTGTGATAATTTGACTGTTTTCAAACTCTCCTAGCCACAACATGTGGACAAAATTCTGGCATTGCTGGCCAGTGTCTAATGCTCCTGCATCAGACTCCTGAGGGAAATTTTCTTCATGGGCTCCTGTCCATGAGCTTTTCCACTGATCCGCCTATCTTCTACAACAATTCTTCCGTCATCCAAGTGGCATCTTCCTCTGGGTTATCCCTCCATTTGATCAAGTACTGGAAGTACTCTTGTTCTCTGGTTCTTCGGAATGGTCTTTTATCCAATATCTTCTCTGGTTGCAATGGTTGTGCTGTAGGTAGTTGTTCTTTCCACTCAATTTGTTCCCTATCTGCTGATCTGTCCTCTGCACCATCATCTTCATACTTGTACAAATCTGCAACATTGAAAATGGGAGATATTCCAACATCAGGTGGCAATTCAATCTCATAAGCATTTGCAGAAAACTTCCTAAGTATCTTGCATGGCCCAATCTTTTTGAACTTCAATTTGTTGTACTGCTTCTTTGGGAACCTTTCCTTTCTCAAGTGTGCCAAAACCTGATCTCCTACTTCAAAATGAACTTCCTTTCTGCTCAAGTCTACTCTGCTTTTGTATTTGATGCTGCTGCCTTGTAGTTGTTGTTTCACTTGTTCATGTATGGCCTGGATCTCTGAAGCAAATTCCTCACCATCTGCACTTCTCAGCTCTGCCCTTCCTAGATTTCTTAACTTTGATATTCCTCTGGGATGCATTCCATAAACAATATGAAATGGACTCTGCCCTGTGCTTCTGTTTGGTGAATCATTATATGCATATTCTGCCTGGGGCAAAATATGATTCCACTGCTTGGGATGTTCTCTTGCAAGACTTCTCAACAAATTTCCCAAACTCCTATTCACTACCTCGGTTTGTCCATCGGTCTGGGGATGATAAGCTGAGCTTAAACTTAGTTGAGTACCAAGTTTCTTCCACAATGTCCTCCAAAAGTGACCCACAAATCTGGTGTCTCTGTCTGAAACAATACTCTTGGGTAACCCATGCAATCTAACAACTTCTTTGAAGAACAAGTTGGCAACATGGGTGGCATCACTAGTTTTATAACATGGAATAAAATGTGCCATTTTGGAGAATATATCCACCACAACAAAGACTGCATCATTCCCTCTCTGAGTCTTGGGCAATCCTAGAACAAAATCCATACTCACCATGTCCCAAGGCCTGTCTGGAATAGGCAAGGGAGTGTACAATCCTGCATTCTGGCTCCTTCCTTTAGCATATTGACAAATCTTGCAGTTCTTCACAAACTTGTCCACTTCTGTTCTCATCTTGGGCCAGAAATAAAAGCGACTCAGCTGCTCATAAGTCTTGTCAGTACCAAAGTGTCCAGCAAGTCCTCCACTATGCTTTTCCTTGATCAAATTTTCTCTCATGGAACATTTTGGTACACATAGTTGGCTTCTTCTGAATAACAAGTCCTCTTGCAGGAAATAATCCAGCCACTGGCTTCTATCTGTTAGAACAGGGTTACTACATGCCTCAAATGCTTCCTTAAAATCAAGATCTGTTTTATACAATTCTTTGAGAAAATCAAATCTTGCAACTTCAAAATTAGTTTCTTGAACAAGCAAGTGTCTCCTACTCAAAGCATCAGCTACTTTATTGGTTTGGCCGCTTATATCTTTCAAAACAAAATTAAAACTTTGGAGATACTCAACCCATTTAGCATGCTTATGTTTCAACTTGGGCTGCTGCACAATATACTGCAAAGCATGATTATCATAATACAATACAAACTCCCTGGACATCAAATAATGTCTCCACTTCTTCAGTGCTTGAACAATTGCATATAATTCCTTCTCATAAGAGGAATACTTTCTCCTGGTGTCATTTAACTTCTCACTGAAATAGGCTACAGGCCTATCATCCTGACTCAAAACAGCTCCAATGGCCTCCCCACTGGCATCACATTTTACTTGAAATGGTTTGGTGAAATCAGGCAGAATTAAAACAAGCTTCTCTGTTATCTTTTGCTTCAAAACTTTAAAATTTCTCTCTGCTTCAGCAGTCCACTTAAATGGCTGTTTTCTCTTCTTTATTGTCTCAATTATGGGTGCATTAATCTTACTGAAGTTCCTTGTAAAATTTCTGTAAAAACTAGCAAGTCCATGTAAACTTCTTACCTCAAAAATACTCCTGGGTGAAGGCCACTCCACAATTGCCTTAACCTTTTCTGGGTCCATCTTCAATCCTTCTGCAGAAACAACAAAACCCAAATACACCAACTCTTCCTTCATGAATGAGCATTTCTTCAAATTTATCAGCAGTTTCTCTTGGTGCAGCTTCTTCAAAACATGATTAAGATGCCTTAAATGTTCCTCTTTAGTTCTGCTGAAAACTAATATATCATCCAGATATAATATCACAAATTTACCAATGAATTGTTTCAATACTTAATTCATAAGTCTCATAAAAGTGCTAGGTGCATTTGACAACCCAAAAGGCATTACAATCCATTCATACAGCCCTTCATTTGTTTTAAAGGTAGTTTTCCACTCATCACCCTCTCTTATCCTAATCTGATGGTATCCACTCTTCAAATCTATCTTTGAGAAATATTTAGCACCACTCAAACAGTCCATCAAATCCTCAATTCTGGGTAAAGGGAATCTGTACCTGATTGTGATCTTATTAATTGCTCTGGAATCAATACACATCCTCCAGCCTCCATCTTTCTTTGGGCTCAATACTGCTGGTACAGCACATGGACTCAAACTTTCTCTAATCAGTCCTTTGTCCATCAATTCCTGTACTTGCCTCCTGATTTCTTCATTTTCTTTGGGAGTCATTCTGTAGGCTGCCTTATTTGGCAGGGTTGAACCAGGGATAAAATCTATCTGATGGCTGATCTTTCTTACAGGTGGCAGCTCATCAGGTAAATCATCCACAACAATGTCACAATAACCATCTAACATCTCTTGTATCTCTACTGGTAAATCAAAAATCTTTGTGGAAGTAAGAACTACTTTAGGTTTGCAAACTAAAGCAAAGCTTACCTCTTCTTCTTTTATCTGTTGCAGATATTCCTTCCCACTCAGCAACAAGGTCTTTGGATCAATCACTCTGCTGGATGGCTCTCCTTCTTCCCTGGGAATCAATATATGATGTACCCCATATTTGAAGAACTTGTAAGTGTTCTTCTTGCCATCATGCACTGCTGCTTTGTCAAACTGCCAAGGTCTACCCAGCAGTATATGACACACATCCATGGGCATTTCATCACACAAAACCTTGTCCTTGTATTTGCCCATTTGCAGCTCTATTTCACACTGTTCTTTCACAACCAGCTGGTGCCCTTTATGCAGCCAGGACACCCTGTAGGGAGTGGGGTGCTCCCTAGTCTTCAGCTTCAGTTTTTCTATCACCTCAGTGGAAACCAAATTGTCTGTGCTGCCACTATCAATGATTAGCTGGCAGCATTTCCCTTGGACTTTGCATATGCTCCTAAACAAAGTCTTCCTTTGTGCAGGTTCAGTGACTTCTTTGGTTTGTTTCAACATGACCTTATTAACCACCAAGGACTCTTCCCTCTCTGGAAGAACTTTTTCTTTAATTTCTGCTTCTTCTTCAACCTGGGCAACAACAGCATTTCTTGGACCAGCACCCACATTCTCTGGACACTCATAGTGCTTATGTCCCACTCCCTGACATCTATAACACCTCAACTCTCTACCTCTGCCTCTGTCTCTGCCTCCTCTTCTTTTTCCTCTGTAAGGACCCCTTCTGCCACTTGCATCCTCTGTAGATGCATTCTGAGGTGAGCTACTGTTAGCTCCATCCCTGGGTGTAGGCTTTCCTCTACCACCCTAACTCCCCTTCCCACGGAAAGTACCTCTCTTCTTGGTAGATTGTTTCCTCAGGAGTTTCTCCTCTGCTTTCAAGGCCATCTGGTACACCTCTTCTACTGTCTTGGGAGACAAGAGACCAATCTCATCTTGGATCTCCAGCTTGAGACCATTCACATATCTGGCAGTCTTTTCTGGTGTATCTTGGAATTGCCCAGCTCTTATGCTCACTATGTAGAACTCCTCTGTGTATTCTTTTACTGTCAGCAACCTCTGTCTCAGGTTCTGCATTTGTCTATACAATGTCAGCTGGTAATCACTAGGCAGGAATTTACCTTTCAACTTGGCCATAATTCTGGTCCAGCTCTTGATAGGTTGCTTGCCAACTCTCCTCCTTTCTGCCTGTACTCCATCCCACCAAAGTGCAGCATGTCCCTTCAGCTTTGTCACTGCAAACTTGACCTTTTTATCTTCACTTATTTCTTCATAATCGAAGCACTTGTTTAATTCATTTATCCAGTCCACTAGCTCTTCTGGATTCAGTCCCCCTGCATAGCTTGACACTTCAATTCTGGGCTTAACTGCAGACCCCAGAATAGTCCTAAGGAGCCTCCTGTCAGGAGGAATTTCAACATTTTCTTCAGCTGCTTCTGTTTCAGGTTCGCTGATGTCTTCAAGATCTCTGGTCTGTCTTCGCTCCATGGCATCCATTCTGGCCTCGACCCTCTGCAACATCCCCAACACCTCTGCGTTGGCAACAAGTCTTCTTCTGCCAGCACCTCTACCAACTCGAACTGCCATGTCAGCAAAACAACTCAGAACACGCTCTGATACCACAAATGACACAGCAAAGCTAAGGTCAGTGCCCAATGGAGGGATGGTCAACAGCTTCGTGGCTCTGTCAGCTTTTCCCCTTGGACTGCCCTGTGGCTCTTTTTATCTTCCTTGATATTTATTTATCAATTTCAAAGAAATTGACAAATAAACGTATTCACAACTACCTAATGTTATATTATAATTTCCCACCCTTTTGTAACTTTATAATAAACCTTTGAAATTTGATTTATAACTCCAATAAATAGTTCAACGCCTTATAACCAAATCGCTTTGTAATAACCCATGGATCCTAGCTTAACTTCCGCTCACCTTCATTAAACTCCGGGCAGTTTCAACGCGCGATCACCATTCGATGTCGCGCCTCCAGATCAACGACTCACGTGCATTCCGCTCGGCGTCCACAGTCGGAGTTTAATGCGCGAAGGCACACTTTAACGGGTGGCTTCCAATACCGCCCAAGACACGCGTCGCAATTCCTATGGAATCGCTGCCCGACCGAAGATTACCACTTATGGTCGAAAAGTGGTGCGGAATGGTTCAGAAACCGCTCGTGGTTTTGCTACAGTGATTTACCAAGGGTGTACGTCAGGTTTGCGCTCACCTTGGTTGTTAACTCGGGTTAAATCTCCAGTTCCGGTCTTCAATTAACAATGAAACAACACCATCTCTTTGTTCGGGATTTCCAGCAATATTAACCAGAATTCTTACACAGACCCCGCCTATGAGTGGGGTTACATTCACCGGTTATCCATCCACTTGCGGAAATTCAAAGACAGAGAATCGAGATTACCAGTACACAATCGCCCACAGTTAAACGATCTTTCACAACATTAACATTTCAAGACAATGCATAATAGACAGACATTGAAATCCATTCAACTGGAAGCAATTGTTCGTACACAGGGTTTATTATAGAGAATCTCTTCTACTATCTTTTTCTCCTCCATCCGAGGGAATACATTCATAAACATAACATATGTCCTTTCGGTTCCTCTGCGAGGACCGTTATGGAAATTCAAGAGCCTCCTTACAATTATTCGAAAATTAAATAAGACAAACGGACCAAACCTAACCATTCGACTTCTACAACTCTAACTAATCTAATAATAATACAAATAGCCAAGGCATTGACACGTAGCTATGATAATTTGACTGTTTTCAAACTCTCCTAGCCACAAGATGCGGAAAAAATTCTGGCATTGTTGGCCAGTGTCTAATGCTCCTGCATCAAAACCATACTAGCATATATCTATGAGAAAATGTATCGGTATGGAATCCATACTAACCTATATTTATGAGCTAATGTCTGGGTGTGGAATCCATACTAGCATATATCTGTGATAAAATGTATGGGTGTGGAATCTATCACTAGTATATATCTATGAGATAAGTAATGAGGTAAGGTATGGGTGTGGAATCCATACTAAAATATATCTATGAGCTAAGTAATTCTTCTGATTAGAATATTTTTATGGAATCTCATAGACATGATTAAAGAGTTATTATGTGTAATTAAAGTTAAATGGATAAATATTTGTAACACGGATTTGCTTGAGCTTTAAATCCATTATTTTATTTTTATTACAAATGAAGATACTAATATTGTTATATTGAACACCATTATGTGGTTTAGAATGTTTGGAATAATTTATTTTGATATATGGAGTCAAGTGTGAACTAGATATATATCCTCTAATATTTTAATCCTTTTGTATGTATTGAATTTAGGTAGAATTAAAATGATTTTCAAATTCTTGAAATGTAGAAAAATATTATTGTGATAAGTTGATGAAATAACTTTTCTATTTTCTTAAGACAAATTAGGTCTAGGAAATCCATAATAGTCTCTTTAATGATTTTATCAGTTGAATATTGGTTGAATTATATTTAACCAATTAATTAGAGAAATTATGAGTATTGAACTCATGTATTGCTCTAAACTATCGTTAGTTAGGTGATCGAGTAAAAAATCATATTGTTTATAAATTGTTAAGAGAATAACATGTTTAGAAGGTAAACATTTTATGTGGTGAGAACTTGTTTTATTTGAACTGAAATAAAAAGGCATGTGATTAATGAAAAGCTTAGTTGAGTTTTGTTTTACAAGAATATGTGCTTGTGATAATTTTGAGGGACAAATTAAAGGAGAGAGAGATCACATTTTATTGAATTGGAATTTTTCCATGATTTATAATCCTAATATGATTGTATTGTATGTGGAATGGAAGAGATTGTTGGATTTAGGAATTTTGTGTTGGCATGTATAGTTGTATGAGTATTTATTAGTCCTACAAAATGTTGTAATAATCTGAGATGGTGGTAATTCTCCCTAAAAAAAAGGTTTAAATTTAGGGTAGAAATTTCCTTGTGATAGTCTAAATCTTATTTAAATTTAACAAGATTCATCAAATTTTGAGAAATGTATGGTTTTTATAGATTTTTGTTGCAGACGTATTAATAGTAAGGAATAAGACATGAAATAAATTGAATTGACTAATTACGAACTAGAAATCATGAGTGATTCCATAGTTGGAAAACCAATAGACTTAGAGTTATCAATGTAGATTCAATAATATAGATACCATATTTGCATAATTGTGAGAGTTGTTCTTTATTACAACCGCTTTCAAAAAGGTTTCGTTAATCTTCTTTCAGAATGAAGATATTTTAACAGATATCATTAATCTAATTCTCAAGTTAGAGAAGTGAATAATAATGAAGATTATGGAAACTAAAGGAATGATATATAATACATAAGTTGGTCAATGAGGACTGTATTTAACCTTAGCTTCTTAGTTTAAAAAAAATATTGGTGCCTTGAAAATTGTGACTTTTCCTAAAGAGTAAACGTTTACTAAAAGCTAAAGATAGATCATAAATATTCTGATTGCAAGGATGTATTATGGAATGAAAAGGGGAAAATTGGATTGAGAAGACATAAATCAAGTGGGATGTAAGAGTGGGTTTTATATATAACATCATGTTTTGTTGCGTAATTTCACTGAAAATTGTATGTGGATGATTTTATGCTTCTTATATGAAAATTTGATTTTCATATGGGATGGACCATCATTGTTGTGTATACAACCAATGTGTGATCTATTTATAGTTTGGCAAGCTCAATATACTACAGAACCAAGAAGATGACACATGTAGGATTCATATAGATTATGAGAAATAAAAACATGTAGAATATCAAATTATCATAGCTAAATTAAGTAGATGTCATTTCAATTAAAAAAATAGTATTTTGATGTGGTACTATAAATTGTATGGCTGGTTTTGATATAGAAATATTCGGTATTTTATATCAAAAAATGCTTCATATAGCATGGATATATTTCATACTTGATTAAGAATGGTATGTTTAGTTTTCATCGAGTTAATTCCAATTTAGAAAACATTAAACTATGGATTTTCATGAAGAAAAAAAATATATATCAAATACATATACATAAGTTTAACAAATTATTGATAGGAGAATAAAAAAGGACTAAGTATCTTATGACTATAGGAAAATTTTCGGCCCAAGTTAGCCCTAGAGGGAGAGTATATAGTGTCCCTTCTTGGTGAGATAGCCTTGATGACACTTAGAGATGGTGATTTTGATATAATGATACAATGTTATGCATGACAGACTCATGTACATGATTATATGCTATATACCTAGTTTGGGTCACTTGGTTGTTGTGTGCTTATGATAATATATATGGTTGTGTGTATAAGAATTGATTTTGGTTAAGATCATATTAGCAATGTTTTCTCTTTTAGGTATCCTATTTTGGACATAGTTGTATGACATAGACGGTGATCCAGGATTGAGACACAGATCCATGTATAATCATGGTTATGTGGAACATATGGTTAATTATTATTTATGGATGATACATTATTTGTATAATTATATGTGGCGTAATCGCGTATTAAGCTTGATGTGGCAGGGGAATTTTTCATTTCCAACAAGGATTCTCAAGCTATAAATGACTACGGAAGTCATTTCTTCAAAGCCAAAATGACTGTGGAAGTCATGCACAATATTTAGTAAAATGTGAATAAGCTAATTATGAAATTAATTTGATTTCTTTGATCTATCAGATCGTAATGTGTGCACGTCTTTGAAGAAGACCTTAACAGCGAACCATCAAATGGCTATGAGCTCACAATCAATACCTTAACGTGAAGCATGGATTTTAAAAGTGGATTAGATGAGAATCCATGGAAATTAGGGCGCGAAGTCCTAAATCCATGAAATATAAAGACCTTGAGTCTTGGATATATAATAAAAGGATTAGGGTGTGGAGTTCTAAATCCATGGAATATAAAGACATGGATTCTTGGATCTATAATGAAATGTTTAGGGCATGAAGTCCTAAAATTTTTAAAAATATCAAGGTGTGGAATCTTGGATCTTTAGAGTAGATCAGGATGCAGAGTCCTCAATCTACTAAGACACAGAGATGCATGCAATAGGGGTGTAGAATCCCTATTCTCAGAAGAAAAATGCCACTCATGGGAAACTTAGTGATTAATTTCCTTAATAAAATCTCATTCTTGACAATTTTGGAGTGACTTTCTAAAAATAGAAAGTCATGTCTAGCATCTCAAGTATGACTTTTGAAAAATAGTAAATCACCTGCAATTAATGGGTAATAAGGTATACTTGAAGGAAAATCACTTAACTTATCATTAATCAGTCTTAATAGTTCAAGGTCGACTTAACCCTCAATATTATTAATACTATTAAATTTTATGATACTATTATATTATTATAAAATGGAATTATATCTCCTCAATCACTTGACACCTCTCTCCTTGATGATTCTCATGGCTCTATGTAACTCTATCTCTCTCTCTCTCTCTCTCTCTCTCTCTTTTAATTATAAATTAAACTTTATTTTATGCACTCATCAAAGAATGACATATTCCTCTTACACTCATTAAAGATATGTCATAAAATATTCCTCTTACACTCTCTTTAATTCATATGTTATAGTCTCCTTAACTAAGGCATGCATACATCTCCTTAATGGCATGAGTTACACTCCTATAAAAGGAATACAAGGCATGATTATTACTCCTCTTTTATGAAAAGAATTTGTTTCTCCTCCTAGATATGTGCCTCATGTATTCTCACTTGTGGGAGCTGAACTGTGATACCAAGAGTTGGATATATTTGAAAAATATTATGAGAGGAAGAGACCTGGAGAGTAGTCAATTTATTTCAAAATGAATTTGAAATTCCTAAAATAAATTACTAAGTATCTCTACATGGTGGAGCTGACCTTGAGTGGTGTTGAGAGGAAGTGATCTGAAATGGGTGGTTGAATTCTTATGCTATGCAAGCACCTCCCACTAAATTAAAACAAATTAAGATCTTGCTTATACTTGACTGTGCGGAAATGAATTCTTGATTCAGGTGTATGTATTTTAACTGTTTTAAAGCTTTATGTGTGAGGAATTAAACATTTATTTTTGCTGATTAAAATCATGTACAACAAGTATAAATTGCAGAAAATTATTCATCAACACATAACAGCAAATTTAATAAAGGATTTCACCTGTATGTCATGGGTTACATCTCCTTGAGCCTTTGTCAATTGACCTGGCTCCCTGGGATTAACATGGAAAATTATTTTACATGTAAATACTCAACTCCAATGGTTTTTTATGCTATGCCAATGGGTTTATAATATTATCATACCCTTGGAATGACTGCTAAATCTCTAGAGATGGACCTAGGCTCCCTTGGGCTTTACCTCTTCTATCGATGTCCTTAAGCTTCCATGAGCTTCTCTATGGAACCAAATCTCTTAGAAATACTTTTTTTCCCCTGAAATTTTTTTTATTGTCTCCAACACATATCATACACCCAAAATAGTCTGTTCATTTTCTCAAATTGAGCTCTGGCTCCCCAATCTAGGCCTCCATCCACTGGTGGCCTTGGGCTGCTTGAAACTTCATTGTGGATTATTTGGCTCTGTAAGTCTCCAAATTCTTCTAAAAATCCTTCCATTGAATTTAGAATATCAAAATAGTCAGAATAGACTATTCACTTTCTGAAATTGGCCTCTGGCTGCTCTGGTTAGGCCCCTAACACCTGGTGGCACCCTATGGCTCTAGGCTCACTGAAAATTTCCCTGAACTATCTCGGCCTTAATAAGTCTAAAAAATCTTCTAAAAATCCTTCCATTGGATTTATAAGGTTCACTACAATCATAATAGACTACTGGTTTGCTGAGAATGGTCTATGGTTGCCCTGGCTAGGCATCATTCTCTTGGTGGATCCTGGTGGCCCTGGTGGCCTTTGGAACTTCTCAGAAGAAAATTCATTCTTAGAAGTCCTTAGCTAGCTCTGAAAAGCTCAAAAATGACTCTATAATTCTCAACATAGTCAAAATTGACTATTTACTATTGAGAATAGCTTCTAGCTACCCTAGCTGGGCCTCATTCTCCTGTTGGCTCCTAGTGGCCCTAATGGCTCTTGGAACATCTCTTAAGAAAAATCATGCTCAAAATTCCTCATCTGGCTCTGCAAACCTCACCAATGGCTCTGGAATATCCAAGAAAGTGGAAATTGACTATTCACAAACAATTGTTGAGTAATTCTCCAGTTATGGCTCATTCAATTTTTCTGCCCAATGTCCCCCAATTTCCTCCACTAAATGTGGGGAAACTATGAATTAGTCCAACTAAATTCGTCCTGAGCACCAACTTTGGTGCACCTGCATGATTCCCACCAATATAAACTCGAGCTTATCTTAGTTTTAATACGAAATTAGTGGTCAGATAAACGCGTTTTTAAATGGATAAGTGCTTCTTAGCGTTAATCTCGGTTTATCGTGGGTCAACCAGGTTTTAACACTAATTAATAGTCATTAAAATAACTTTTTCGGATTTGTATCAGGTGCCTGGTCCTAGACTAAGGCCATATAGGGAGGGGGTTGGCCCCCTCCAACCCCCAAATATGAATTCATCAAACCTTAAGTAGAAGTCGCCACTAGAATATGTTAAGAACTACTTGTGTGGTGTGTTGGCACATAGGTACACAAGTTGGGGGGAGGTTGGGGGTTCGAGCCCTATCTCCCATATAAATTTTTTCTACCAACTATTGATCCCACATGGCGGCCTCTAGGCTTTCCACATGGCACTCTTTGATTGGCTCAACAAATCCATACACCCAATCAAAACTTGACAATTTTCAACCATTGATTGCCTCAAAGGGAATATTCTGGGGAATATTCTAAGGAATATTCCTTGGAATATTTTTTTTTGCTGACTATTCAATTTTTGAGTCAACCCTGGTCAACTATAAAAATTTACAATTGTTATGAAACCAGCTCCAAAAATAGAGAAAATAGAGATCAACGCCTTAGAAATCATCACTTCAAAATAATACCTCTCCTTAACTAAGGCATAAAATATTCCTCTTACACTCTTTAATGCATATGTTACAATCTCCTTAATAGAGGCATGAATACCTCTCCTTAATGGAATGAGTTACACTCCTCTAAAAGGAATGCAAGGAATGCATATTACTCCTCTTTTATGACAAGAATTTTTTGCTCCTCCTATATATGTGCCTCATGTATTCTCACTTGGGGGAGGTTCATTGTGATGCCAAGAGTTGGAGAGATTTGAAAAATATTGTGAGAGGAAGAGACTTGGAGAGCAGTCACTTTCTTTCAAAATGAATTTGAAAGTCCTAAACTAAATTACTAAGTAGCTCTACATGGTGGAGCTGACCATGAGTGGTATTAAGAGGAAGTGAAACTTTTCTTCCTCAAATCGCCTAGTATATCTCTCTACTACTATATTTTGGTACTACTTGTGAGCTCTTACACCTTGGGGATTCCAGGGGGAGAAGTTTTCCTTGGATATGGTTGGGTGGAAAACCAGATGGTTCAAATGAGTTGGTTAAGGGATCAAAGATGGATCATATTCTCAATGATTGGAGTTCAATATATCTTTGGGTATAATTTTCATTGTCATAAAATTGTAGTATAGCTTTCGCATAAAATAAAGAGCAGAAAATTAAATTGTTGTAAGCATCAAATTTTGGTTTAATCTTATGTTGTTTGGAATCTTATTAGATAGTTGAAAATGAATACTAAGAGTGGCCTATATGCTATATGTTTAGATCTCAACATGTTATGGAATTAGTATTTGTGTACTTTATTATACTAACCTTGGTATTGTAGAATTTGAGAAAGGAAATCCAAATATTGATGAAAGTAATGAAGAAATTCCAAAGAAATTGGGTAAGAGTTTCATGAGTTATGGTTTTGTTTCACATAATTTGAGGCACATTTTAGAAAGGGTTTCAGGATATTTTGTAAAGTGTTTGACAAAATCCCCAAATTGGAAATGCTATTATTATTTTTAATAATTTTGCATGGATAAGTGTTAAATTGCAACCTACCATAGTAGGAATTGTATGGATAACTGAAATATACTTGTAGGATTCAGTCGATCAAATCTTAAAGTAAAAATTCAGAAAAAAGATGACAACCAAGAGTTTCAAAGAGAATCATTGAGGTAATTTCCAGTCAATACATATTGCAATAGTTCAGGATGCTTGCCATGTGCTTGGAAGAATGATTGAATGAAAATAATGTTGGATTAATCTCAAAGGCCTTAAATTCACTTACAGTGGATGAAATGATTTTGGAAAAAAATTAGATTATACATAAGTAATTATAATTTAATTCAATGTTGTTATTTTTTTGATATAGCTATAGATTCAAGCTTGTAGGTCATCTGTTTGACAGAATTTGTAAATGAAATTCTTAGAGTCAACATATTTGATAGTTAAAAAAAGCATCTAGGCATGGTTTAGTATTGATTCAGGACAACATCACAGGTTATCTGTGCTTAAAGGATTGTAACTCCTAATTTGATTCCAACAAAAATGATTTTCAGAATCCAGATCGTAAATTTGGGTGATTTTATAGATTTATCTTGTTAGTTATGTGTGCCTTTTGTTGAGTTTTTGATGAAAGACTAAGATTATTTAGTCCCTATTTTAGGATGCTAACATTTAAAGTTTCAATTTATGAATTTTATGAGATAAATAGGTTGAATTATAATATTAAATTCACCATTTCCAAGTGTTTGACAAAATGTCTCAATGGATTTTGATTGCATGCTTGCAAAGTGTTTGTCATAAGGGCCCAATGACTATAGATTGCATGTTTGTAAAGTGTTTGTCAAAAGTCCCAAATGGCTGTATATTTTGTGCATATAAATTATTAGCATAAAAGTATTAGTTGTAGTTTTTATAAATAGAATATTTAATGGGTGTAGCTCCTTATGTCTGCAAAATTTTGGTATGAATGTGAAAATGAATTTACTAATTTGTTGAAGTGTGAATAGAAACTAAGACAATTGTTTCTTGTATTATCTAAGGCTTTCATAAAGAAAAAGGGCTTGTTGCTGGAAACATTTTACAATGATTAATTTTGTAGGATTTTGTGCAAATGAGCATAACAAGTTTCTTCTGAGCTGCATGTATGCATGGTTGCATTACTATGCTTCAATGGCTATAGAAAATAACTACTTCTACGCAATTTATGTAGGTCCATTGTTTTACTTGGGAATTTTTTGAATAAAAATATTCTTCTGAATTGGTAACAATAGTTGCTCTTGTTGCAACATTCATTATGTAATTCTCATGATTGAAGCATTGGATTAATAATTGGGATTGACAATTTGAATTGACGAATTTGGAAATGTTGTTGGTCAATATATTTTGTGATTCCATTTCATAAAAATATCATATTTATTAGATTTACTGATGAAGATAGGAATATTCTTCCCTTGGTTACCTTGCTATAGACATGTTACTACCCATACACTTATATGTGATATTTATAATAAAAGCATTATAATGTTATGGTTATGATATTAGGGGTCAATAAGTGGAGCTTATTTAGACAAATATAGGAAATAAAATAGGTTGACCTAGCTTAATTTTCACAAATGGAATTATGGTGGAGTTTATTTCCAATCTTACTTAGAGCTCATTTAGAAGCATGAGAATAGCACATTCCATCATCTTTTAAACTTGAGAGGAAATGTTTTTTGGAATTCGTTTTAAGGGAAAGTTATCCCTCACTTCTTATGTGATATTCTTAGATTGAAATAGATGAAGGAACATGATTACATGGTAACTTAGTTAGTAATGTTACAGAAAAAAAAAATTGAGTATTAGTGATTAATGTGACCTCTAATTCTCTATATTAATGATGGTAGGTAAGGTGGGACCTTACAGTACCCCACAAATATCCCAATCTCAGTTGTTGGTTTGAGCTTCTTCCTGGAATATTTAGTCACATGCACATATACAGTTGAGCCAAAATTTTTAAATTATGAAACATTAGTTTTCTTACCAGAAAAATCCTCCTGTGGTTTACTCATGCCAAGTATCTGATGAGGACAATGGTTTTGCACAAATATCATAGTGTTGCATGCCTCTGCTAACGGATGCAATGGTAGGCCCTAATCATGCAACATTTTTCGTGTTGCACCCCATTCTTTTGTGACCCCATTATGTTGTGGGTTATGAGGTGCAATCATCTCTCTCTAAATTCCTTCTTTTCTATAGAATTTCTTGAATTCATTTGAGATGTACTGACCACAATTTTATCTCATAAGAGCCTTCACATGCTTCCCCGTATCTTTCTCCCCCAGTACTTTGAACTCAAGAAAATTTAAGAACGACTTCTCTTTCTTCTACATGAAGTAGATCCAACACTTTCTAGAAAAATCATAAAAAAATATCACATATTACTTGTGCTTTGCTGTCGAAGCAGTAGAGAATGGTCTGCACATGTCTAAGTGAACTCTCTAAGGAATTTCTGAAGCCCGGTTCTTCTTCTTGTGAAAAGTGGCCTTTGCATACTTCCGCATAGTACGTCCCTTGCATGTGTCTAACTTCATACGTCCCTTACAAATATCGTAGTACGTCCCTTGCATGACCTTCAAGTCTCCGTGGTATAGATGGCCCAATCTCCTGTGCCATAACTCACTCGCATCATGGCTCACCACTTTGTCTGCCTTACCCATCAATGCTTTGAAACCACCTATTAAAGTTTATAGATATTCTTCACATGAATCCCAATATTCTTATCTTGTACCGTGGCTTTGTGTCGAAGGAAAGCTTTCGCTTCACTGAGAACCACATCATAGCCTCTATCCTCCAACATTGAGACTGAAACTAAATTTTTCTTCAATATTGGTACCTACATTACATCTTTTAATAAGAAGGGTTTACCTCACTGTCTCTAGAAGGTAAATGTATCAATCTTGGTAGCACTGGGCTCGTCATCACCCATTTTTATATGCATCTAGAGGTCCTTCTCCTCCAAGCTACTGAAAAGTTATTTGTCTCCCGTCATGTGGAAAGATGCACCACTATCCAAGTACCACACTATTCCCATTACACTTGACACCATGCATTCAATGAGCAAGAATTCAATCTCAAATTACGAGGCCAAGTCCTCACCACCTACAAATCCTGAAGACTTATAGTTCTTCTTCTTTCATGGATAATTAGTGGCATAATGTCCATCCTCATTACAGTCAAAACACTTCACTCCATACATGTCGCACTTCTTGCCATATTTATCGGACTCAAATTTGGAATAGGATTTCTTTCCTTTCCCATTATTTTCCTTGGTAGCCAAAGCACAATTTTCTTCTTCATAATTCTTAGATGTAGATCCATCCCTGGTATTATGCCTGAATTCTTCTTGCAATGAATCCGACCAAAGTTGTTCCAAATCTGGTAGCTTCTCCCTCCCATTGATAGAGTCCTGATAATTATGTCAAAACTTGGGAAGTCCTAGAAGATCTAGGCTCACCAGGGCATCGTCTGTGATAGTAATTCGGACGCTCCCAAGCTCATCCCAACATTGGATAAACTTTGTTAAATATTTTAGAATGGTTTCGCCTTTCTCCATTTTGATTTTCCTGAGCTTGTCCTTCAGTGCCAATTTTCTATGATCACTGCTACTCTTAAACAGATTTTTCAAAGCTTTACACGTTGCATATGGTGTCACTTTGGCATGGATACTTGAGAAAATTTAGTCTCGTATTCCCTATAGTAAGATCTCCCTCACCTTTGCAACCATATTTTTCCAATCATGAATATTTGTGGCATTTGCTTCAATGGGTTTGGGAATGTCATTATCAATGAATTATTTCAACCCATTGTCCTCTAGTACTGTCTCCATCCTGTCTTTCCATGCAATATAATTGGAACTTCCCTCGAGTGCATACTCCAATATCAAGCCATTGAAAGCCATTTCGATCTTGATCTGCCTGTCGCACCAAGAATACTTTTCTAAATTTGAATTCTATTTAGTCACAAACTCAACTTCTCCTCCAGTATAGTGATTTTCTATGCTCTGATACCATGTAGAATTTATAAAAACATATGTATATCAATGGATTCAATCTGATCAAGCAATGTACTAAACCTAGATACTTAATCCTTCTACAAATCAATTGTGGAAAATAAACACAATCTCCAATCACATGTAAAGAAAGAAACAAATCAAACCACAACACAGATATTTTCCTGGGGAAATATTTCTACTCAAAACCCCTTTATATTCTATTTTATATTCACCATGGAATCATGAAATAATTACAATGCACTCTTCTCACAAGAGTCTCCTACACTCTCACAACTGTCTCACACTGACCTGGAAAAAATCAACCAACACATAGCCAATTCTCAGCCTCTAATCAGCCTGCCTTGCTTGCGCAATTCATGATCAATGCAATCCCTATTTTTTAGGAATTCTGGCCTTCCAAAATTGCACAAGCATCATGGGAAATCCAATGGATGTCTGGTTGCATGCAGGCAACCTACTAATGATACAACTGATTTTTAACCTCCTTTTAACCTTTGTCTCAACTGTGTCTCCACTGGACATAACATGTATGTAGCAATTAATAGTAAATCATCAGGTTCATGGCAGATCATTGATTGCGAATTAAATAATATTTAATTCACTTGATCTCTCACTAGTGCAACAAACAGTTACAACTAGTTCATCTCACTTTAACTCAATTAACTAAGTTAACTGATTACTCATGCATTAAAATAATGCACTAACTACATCTCCATCTTCATAATTAATAGAATCACTCTACATCCCTCACCAACCACACTCAACTCGAAATTCATGAGCCAACTAAGTTTATCACACTCAGTTCACTATTACAAATGATTATGAGATAATATTACATTTTACTGTCTAATTTTGTTAAGGGATATTTAAATTAGACACTGTTCCAATTTAATTAATTAAATTGTCTTTCACACTACTGTATCGCTAGGACTGGTGGTCCCACACTACTTTGTGTGATGCAGTTTCTTGTTGAATTTCAACAACCAGTGCTTACATGGTAAAATGCACCGGTGCGTTCAAACCTTATGCGTGCACTAATGAGAAATAAATGTGTATCAACCTATGGCCGCCCAGTTTTTTTTAGTTGTGTTGAAATTCTGTTAGAAGATCTACCAAAACCTCTATTACCAAAAATAGATGTTGTAGCAATTTTTTTTTGACAATTCTAGCCAATTTTATAACACTAAAGTCTCCTTCATAACCTCTGCTAGAGGGTCTTTTCCTTGTAGTGAGTGTAGGGTCTTCACTCTATGAGAAAGTGTATGAAGACTTTGGCCAATTCTAGAGCTTAGAAACCATAAGAAATACTCACATACTTCACCTTAACATAGCATTGCGTTGGTTCATTACTGAAAAAATACTGAGAGATAAATCTACAACAAATATATTGCTACATCAAAGGTTTGGGGAAATGTTGATAACAAATAATATAGTATATCAAGTTAATGCTAATGAAATTGGTGTTGTTGGTTCCTTAATTGTGCTCCATTAGGGGAATTTTGAGGTCTAAAATTGGCCTCCTAAGAAAAACGTATAGCCAAAATAAAATTTATAAGAACCAATATGATTCAAGATGATGATGTCAACCATCGGGGATGATTCACCAATTTTTAAGTAAAAGTGTAAAAATATTAAAAAATAATAAAATAATAAAATAAATTTTTCAACTCATATTTTCAACTTATCTCCCAAAGGTTTTACTCAAATTTTGAGAGGGAGTACTCATTGGATGAAAAATTTAATTCCTCATCCAAGGCGTATCCATTTTGCATACTTTAGATGGACCCTACTACGCGAAAAATGAGAAATACATGAAAAAAAGTGATTAGAATCATGTTTTTCATGTCTTTCTTATTTTTCTAGTAGAATATTCCATAGAAAGTATGCAACATGGATACTCCTTGTATGAAGAATTAAATATTTCTTCCAATAATTACTCTCACTCGAAATTTGAGTAAACAAATTGGGAGATAAGTTGAAAAATTATTTTTTTCTTTTTTCCCTCTAAAATTTGATGATGTAATCAAATCTTATTTTATTTTTTCCACTATTATTTTATAATTTCCTTAGGAGGCCCATTTTAGACCTCAAAATTCCCTTAATCCATTAATGAGGCAATTGATCCCATGTTAATGAAAATTAAATACAAACCCCAATAAAATAAAAGCTCACACATTGAATGTATAAGGGAGAAGGATGTACTTGAACCTTGAACCTTCTCAAATTGATATAAAATGAATTTCTCATAGAAATTTCTATGTTGGAAAATTGAAGTATCCAAGAGGCAATGCGATGCAAATAAGTGATATGACCTTACAAGGATTACAAAGCAAGATTATGGCATACCTCAATTAGAATTCTAGTGAAGTTTGACTGCTTCATCCGCTAAATGATGTCTTTGTTGAATGAGTGAACACACAAGAATATTATTAGAGAGGGGATGGAATTTGAATTACACAAGGAGCTAGAGTTTGATTTCATCTAGAGGATGTGGATGGTGGTAGTGTTCATTTCTAAAATGGAAATACAAAGAGTCGATGACTTCGCTACACAACAATTGACATGAAGCAAAGTTGTATAGGGGATGAAATATCAGACAAAGTCCGATAGAGGGACCTAGAGAGGTGGTCCACGTGTTTTCAAAGAATCTTAAAAAGTAAGTAGATGAGAAAGCCAAAATATAGCATGAGAACCAATTATTTTTTCATAACAAATGTTATTATATAAAATATATTTGTTTTAATTTCTTTAAAAAACATGATTCAATATTCCACAAGGTCTTGGATAGATGGTGATTGGGTGCTCTGTTAATACACTCATTGATGTGAAGCCACTGGTTCAATTCCTAGCCTTGATTGTGGTGATATATTGGACATGATTAAGATGTAGTCGTGCCAAACTTAAAAAAAAAATGTTCCAATAGAAATATTTGGAACATCCACTCAAACTAATTGAATATGATTTATACATTGAATTTTCAAAAGCTTTATCCATTTATTCCATTTTCTTGTATCCTCAAAAATAGTTATAATACCAAACACTTTTTTATTGTGTATACATTAACGGATTATACATAACAACTGAAAATATAGGATATAGGATATGGAAGAAAAGAAAAAGAAAAGGAAATCTAGCTATGTCAAATTTTTAAGATTGTAAGCCTAGCTGAGACTTTACCAAGATTATATGCATGGAAAACCAGAAAAAATGAAAGAGTTGTAAATGAAGAAACTAAAGTTTTAAACCTATAAAAAAATGAAAAAGAAAAAGTAATTCAGAAGATACAGGATATGGAAGAAAAAAAAAAAAAATTTAAATCTACCTATGTCAAATTTTAAAATTGTAATCCTAGCTAAGACTTAGCGGTGAGCTCTTGCATTGCACCAAGAGTGCTGCAACTCCCAGGGGATACCCTACTTTATTTATCAACCCGGGTTTTGTACAAATTTGGAGGTGGAAATGTTATATACACAACACATGCAATGTGTTCATGTTATCCTCTTCTGCTTTACGAAAGGGTGATCTTTCTGAAACTATGATAAAAGCTGAAAAGTAAATTGCTGAAAGGAAATGACAGAAAGGAAACTAAACTTATTCTAAAAATAAATGACAAGAATTAAACTAATTTAATTTGATGAAAATAAATGGCAGAAAGGAAACTAATTCTAAACCACACTTAACTTGGCCAAATGGCTAAATTCACTCTACTTGTCCTATGGTCTATCTATCATGCTTCTACTTATGCAACTAAGCTATCCATGAATTAATTCTAATTAAAAAGAGTGATTTGTAGTTTGGAGGAAAGGAAAAAAGGGCTAAAGAGGCTAATGGAGGGCTTAACACATGAAACAAGGATTTGAATTGGAAAGTGGGGTTTAACACCATATTAAATATTTTTTGAAGTTTATAGAGGCCTTGGAGTGGAATAATTCAAAAATTTTGATGGTGGAGTGCGATAGAGGACAAAGGTTACAATATGCAATGTCGCAATAGCAATATAGAAAAATTAAATGGATAGCAAAAAGGTCATCTGGGAGCGGGAGCGAAGTGTGATGAGGTAAGTCTTGCGAAGTGTGATTTGGTAAGTCTTGCAACGTGTGATTTGGTAAGTCTTGCGAAATGAGAATTGGTAAGTCTCGTGAAATGAAATTTGGTAAGTCTTGCGAAGTGCAATTTGCGATGGGCAACACAGTGGCAGGACCGATGGCAGAGCATGATCGCAATATCGCAATCGGCAGTTGGAGCGATAAGTGTTAAAGGGAAAAGGGAAACAGTGCAATTTGAAATTTGTGATTTCGCAGTATCGCAAGCAGTAAGTTTTGGAAAGAAAAGGGAAAAAGGTACCAAATGTGATTTACAATGTGTAATTCAAAGTGGTGACGTGGAGCTGGGGACAATATTGCAATTAGCATTTGGAAATGATAAGTATTAAAGGAAACATAGGAAAAGTTTGCGGTGCGTGATTTATGATGCGATGAATATCGCAATTAGCATCGTGAAGTGGTAAGTGTTAATGGGAATAACCTAAACCGTGCAGAGTTCGAAACACAAAGTACAATAATAGGGATTTTAAGGAGGAAGGTGGAGGTCAAGTTTTTGATGTTTTTTGAAATGGTTTTTATGTGTTCTACATTAAAAAGGGTAAGTTAACCATGAATCAAAAAAACAAAGGAAGATGTCGGGTTGAAAGGCTTAAGTGCATTTAGGGAAAAAGGTAGGGTGCAGCAGTAAAAAGAAGTGGAAAACAAGAGGGAATGGAGGTGCACCAGCAGTGCTCAGAAGTGTATCACACTTGTGGATTTAAGCACGGAAAGAAGACAAAAATGCATGATAAAAACATTGAAAGAGAGACTCAGACTTGGCAATGCAATTTCTTCCCTGAACTCAAATAGAAAGCAATTTTTGGCCCGTGGGAAGGTCTACCCTGCTCGAACTCTATTAACTGAGATGAGTGGGGGATGCTTGACCACAAACTTTGGATTTTTTCCTTTATTCTACTACTCACAAGAAAATGAACTACATCAACAAACTAGAAGCAAAACTAAACAACAATGAAACTATTATAATAATATCTAATTAAATGACAGAAGAAAAACTTTATAAATAAAAAAAAGGAAAGAAAGAAAGTAGCAGAGAAGCTGAGGCACATGGGTTGGGCCCTAACCCATGAGCCTATCTCTCTGAAATTAAATTAGTTGAATGAAATTAGTCTCCTAATTTCATAAAATAATAACCTCATACATCTCTAAAAGTCTAATCACTCAATAAAATAATAAGCTTAACATCTTGCAACAAAATTCCAACTAAAATCAATTCCATAACTAACTCTTCCTAGCTCTATCTTTACTCCATTTATTCTATAGGGTAGCTACCAACATCTGCCTAGAAAATAGTGATTGAGTCCACTTGAATCCAAGTGAACAAAGATTGAGTGCTTGGCTCCCCTTGAAATTCGAATTGCTGGAGAGAATCCTTGGGGATCCCTTGGCTTCCTCTGGAATTCAAATTGCTAGAGAGAATATTTGGGATCCTTTGGTTGCCTTTAAGAGTTAAGGAAGGTGGAAAATCCTCCAATAATTTCTCCTTGCTATCTCCTCCAAGTATTTATGATAAAATCCTTATGAAAATTCTTAAGAAATCATGATTTTCTGCACTCAACTTGATATTAGGCACTCAGAGTATGTTAGCCATAATCACCACCTATACTAGTATCATAAAACCAAATAATAATACAAATGCAAGAAAAAGAGATCTAATTAGGAAAAAAGGTGACCATTAACCCCTCAAAATATGTCTAATGATGGAGGTCATCATCACCCCCTTATTGAATGGTTTCTCATCCTATAACCAACTGATTCTCCTCCTGCATTTCCTTCAAGGCTTTGATAGTCCCTGTGATTTCCTGAGGAAGAAGTGTGGAACTTCCCCAAGGGGGTAAAAACCATTGTTTTTATTTGCACTCTCCCATTCTCTATCTTTTGCATCTATTTCCTCTTCATCTTTCAGACTCAGCAAAAAAGGTGGGATGAGGTTTAGTCCCAACCACTAGATCTTTTTTTCCTATTGGCCCTCTTGTAATAGGATGCTCTTTCCAATGCACCCCTTAGTCTTTTTGGAGTATGGTACTCCTTGTTCTTGAGGCTGTGAGGGAGTTCATTCCATCTCCTTTGGTTGGCCATAATGCACTCATGTGCTATTTGCCTAGATACATGATTAAAGTGGCATATTGCCTCAGCTTGAGTCTAAAGGTAGCTTTCAACCAATGCAGGGTCCCTTTCAATCTCTCGATGGTTAAGGATGACTCCTCTTGGGTTGAAAAATTCTGGTATGATATGTAAGGGCTCTCTATTTATTCTTCCCATGACCCTCCATACCTCTGTTGCTATAGTGTCCTCATTCACCATCGAAGATGCTAGAGCCATTAACTGCATATCCCCCATTGTTGGATTGGGGTCCCAAATATCCATATTCATCAGCACAAGGTTATGCACATAAAACTCTACCATCTTTTCCCGATCATCCATGTTAGCTTG
This sequence comes from Pinus albicaulis, assembly GCA_034641835.2. NCBI lineage: Eukaryota > Viridiplantae > Streptophyta > Pinopsida > Pinales > Pinaceae > Pinus > Pinus albicaulis. The sequence continues at coordinate 439,524,540 of CM076574.1, read as the reverse complement.
CTTATAGAAATTCATGAATTGCCTACAATCATGGAAAGGTTGTGATCCATGGGAGGATAGAGTTTTGATTTTAAATAGAAGCCATTGCTCCTTGAGGTACACAATATATGATTCAGAAGGGAATCTGTGTTGAAGGGCCTCTATGCCTAAGTTTTCCATGGTGGCTACTTGCTCCTCCTTTTGTTGCAATTGGTCCTTCAGTGCTATAATCTCTGCATGTGCCTTCTACAACTTCTCTTTCAGAACTATTTCTTCGATTCCTTCCACCTCACTTGGTGATTCTTCAATGATAATCAGGCTCCTGGGAGGATTTTTTGGCTCTCTCTGACTCATCCTTTGACTCTTGTCAGCTTTGAGATACATAGAGGTCTACCTTTTTCTCTTTTCACTCAAAGGACCTATGGTGGCAACTACCTTTTTGTATTGAGTGGATGTAATGTTGTGTTATGAGTCTATTTCTTGCCCAATTTCTACTATCTCTATGACTTCTATGGCCATCTTTTCTATTTTTGCTTGGCCCCTCGTCTCTTCCTATGATTATTCTGGTTCTTCTTGTTTCTCTTCTGGTTATTCCTCTTCTTCCTATTCTTCTTCCTCTGTTAGTTCTTCCTCTTCTTCTTTAAGTGTTGTGGGCTTCCGTTTGTCTCTCTCCCTTTAAAAATTTTCAATTTATTGGTTTGGTTGAGATGGAATATCCTTTTATTAGATTGCGCAGCTAATTTTGGAGTGCGAATGTAACTCGGCTCAGCTCCAGTTCTATTGTAGATAGTTGTTTCTTTCTCCCTATTAATTTGTGATGGACTGCATGTTTCCTCCCCTCGTTCTCCCCTTATTCCACTTAATCTAAATTATTTTCTTTTGAATGCCCAGGTGGCATGTACTTCTAGTTTTTTTATTCATACCTCACGGTGGTGGCCAAGATAACTCCCCACCTTTCAACCCCTTAAACTCTAAATTTTCAAATTAATGATTTCTGGCTATTATGGATGTGTAGAACGGGGTGAGAAGCTATACATGAGTTCACCTGTTATTTCTAATGTGTTTACAAGAGCTATATTGAGGAGACAAGCCTCTTGGATGTTCTATTCTTCCCTATTTTCTTGTTATTTGATTGAGAAGCTTAGTGAATAAGCAGCTCTCTAAGTGAACTGCGGATTTGATGTTTCTCCCCATTGTAGATGTTGCGTGGGGGGTGATCCAGATGCCATGGGTGGAACTCTTGTCTTTCTTGGGGTTTTCTTCATGGACTCCTCCCTTGTTTTCTCTTGCTATTCAAGAATAGATGTATGCGCTGTAGGAGTTCCCTGAAGTATGTAGCAGTCTATGTTTTTATGTCCTTGCTACATTGTGCTCAGGAATGGAGTGTGGTGCATGGAGGTGATGGAGGAAGTTATACAAATGAATGGAGTGAATGATGGGATGGATGGTAAAACAAAATATGGGAAAAAAAGTTGAATTCCTTCCTATGTTTTTGGAAACCATTAATAACCTGCAAAATAGCAAACACAAAAAACATAGAAATGTAGATGTACTTTTTTTCTTTCTTTTTTTCTTCTCTGTTTTTGAAAGAAAGTGGGTTGCCTCCATGGAGGTTTTCAACCCAATGAATTGCCTTGGGTGCCTCAGAGAGGTTTTCACCCATGGATATTTATTATATTTTCTTTTTTCTCTTTTTTTTCTTTGAGAAAGTGAGTTACATCCATAGAGCTTTTTAACCCACAAGCTTGCCTTGTGTGCCTCAGAAAGGTTTTCACACATGGATTTTTTTAATTTTTATTTATTTATTTATTTTTATTTATTTATTTTATTTTTTATCAAGAGGTGTGGGAACTATGGAGCTTCTCATCACATACACCTCTCTTCTTATTGAATTTATGAACTCTTCCTTTGACAAAGGCTTCTTGTAAATTTTAAGTCTATGACCATTGCCAATCAATAGGATTCCTTCCTCGTCCATGGTTCTGATTTGTATTGTGCCATTATCAAAACATTTTTCTACAGTGTAAGGTCGTAACCATATTGTCATTAGCTTGCCTTTGAAATAGTTAAACCTTTAATCACACAACAATTCCCAATCTCCTTCTTGGAAGGTCTTTTCTTTGATGCTCTTGTCATGCCATACCTTCCTTCGCAGCTGAACTACCTCTCTATGAAGAAGTGCTTGCATTATGAAATCATCCAATTCATTTAGTTGCAACAACCTCTCTTTTTTGGAATTTGATAGATCTAGATTTAATTCAACCAGGGAAAATTTTAGGGGCTACTATTCCCAGATGAACTAATTTTCCATATTTTTTCCAAAAAAAAGATTCGCCAATTCCCATTTTTTTGAAAATTGATTAGCCTAAAATTTATTGTATAAAATTATTTTACCCTTAAAATCTCCAAAATTTTATATATACTAATATAAAATAATTAGAAACCTAAATATTTTCACAAAAATAACATAAAAAATTTTACAATTTACATATTTGGCACTAGTAAGATTCGCCAAGGTTTCTAAGATTTTAAATAAATCCTTAAAATTTTCCGTGAATTCAGCTTCCATTCCCAAAGTATTGAATTCAAACTCAACTGAAAGTAGAGCTTTCTTACCATAGACTAGTTCATAAGGCGTGAATCATGTTGTTGTCTTCCAAGTAGTGTTGTAGGCTCGAGTAGCTTCTACCAATCTGTCTGCCCAATATTTTTTGTTGTTAATCACAATCTTGGTGAGGATGATCTCTAAATCTCTGTGAGTCAGTTCTACTTGGCCATTCACCTGAGGGTGATAGGTAGTAGAACTTATATTCTTAATCTTGTGCTTCCTCAAAAGATTCTCAATGAGGTGGGAGGTGAATTGTGCTTCTCGATCCGTGACTATTTCTCTGGGGTATTCAAACTTGTAAAACACATTCTCCCTTAGAAATTCTGCTACTTTCTCCTCGGTTGCTACCTTCATTCCTTCTGTTTCAACCCACTTTGTGAGGTAATCAGTGCAAACTATGATATATATTTTTTGTCCGGATGGTGGATCGATAGGCCCAACAAAGACCATGCCCCACTTGTCAAATGGCTCAAGAGGCACCTGAGGGTATAGAGGCCTTTCATCGCTTTGTGTGGGTTTTCCCATCCTCTAGCACTGGTCACACCTGCTGGTGTATATTCTAGAATCTTGGTGAAGGATAGGCCAATAGTATCATGCATGCAAAACTTTGTAAGCAGATCTCTTTGCAGAAAAGTGGCCTCCACATGGGCTATCATGACATGCATAGAGGATGTCAAAAACTTCTTCCTCCCTCACACATCTCCTTAGGATTTGATCAAGGCCTAGCTTGAAAAGGTTTCCCCCAATCCATGTGAAAGGGGCACTTTTTTTGATGATTATGCTACTCTCCCTGAATGAAATATTAGGAGGGAGTTTTCCAGAAACCAAGTAGTTGGCTATATCACCAAACCAAGGTGAGAGTGTTGATCTAGAAAAGAGGTGTTCATCGGGTAGCTGTTCATCCACCATTCCTTCTTGCCTACAGGGAGAGCTAACCGAGACAAAAAATCTGCAGCAACATTCTCCTTTTCGGGTTTATCAAAAATAGTCAAATAAAATTGGTGCAAAAGTAACAACCATCTAATTATTCTAGCAATAACCTCCAATTTTTTCATTAAATACTTGATGCCTACATGGTCAGTGTGAGAAAAGGTCTAATATCCAGTTACATAATGTTTGAATTTGTTCAATGCATGGACAATGGCTAACATCTCCTTCTCAGTAACAGTATAATTCAGCTCGACCTTTGAAAAAATATTGTCGATGAAATAAATGGCATAAGGGATTTTGTCCTCTAATTGTCCTAATGCTACCACTATAGCTTTGATGATAGCGATTTTGTTTGGGTCTAATCGTATTCCTAATTGGGATATGGAGTGTCCTAATACAACCCATGCTTTCTTCAGGAATTCACACTTTTTCGGGCTCAAGGAGAGATGCATCTCAATGCACCTTCTTATTACTTAACCAAAATTGGAGAGAAATTCCTGGAATCCATCCCCATATGGTGTGAAATCATCCATGTAGATTTCGACATAGTCATGGAATAACTCAGAAAAGATGCTCAGGACAGCTCTTTGGAAGGTAGTTGGGGCATTGCACAACCCAAAGTGTAGGAATCTATATGAAAAGGCACCCCAAGGGTAGGTGAAAATTGTCTTATCCTGGTCTTCAGGGCTGATTTGAATCTGATTGTACCCACTGAACCCATCTAAGAAGGAAAAGGAGTTCTTCCCTGCAAGGTCATCTAGGACTTGATCTATAAAGGGCAAAGGGAAATGATATTTTTTGGTGGCTTTGTTAAGATCTCGATAATAAACACAAATTCACCACTTCCCATGCTTCTTTGGGACTAAGACAAGAGGATATACCAACTCACTTTCAGATATAGGATATATGAACCCTGCATCCAATAGTTTTTGTAGCTCTTCTTTGACAATGTCCTTCAGAGCCAGGTTAATTCTTCTTTGGCGTTGTCTCACAGGCTTGCATCCTCTGATGTAAATATGATTCTTTCACACTGAATGATGCACCCCTTTCATGTGTTTGTAATCCTAAGAAAATGCATCTAGATTCTCTTTCAAAATCTACCACAACTACGTATCTTCTTCATTCAAGAGGATTGGGTTGATTTTTAGAGATCTGGATGGGCCAAACTCAATAGCCTTAGTGGATTCCAAGTTGACTCAACTGATTGCACTTCCATCCAAGTTTGGCTTTCAGATTCTTTGACTAAGGTTTCAAGAGGAACGTTAGTGGAGGACTGGTTTTGAATGGCATGGTCGATGTGTTCTTCTTCATCAAGCTGCCCCCCTCTAATATTAGCATCTATGGTACACATAGGGGCAGTGTTATAGAACTCATCTTCTTCATCCTCTAACCATATAGGGAGATCATGATCAATGGAAGGTTGGGTTTGAGGATATAACACTAGTTGTTTAAACAAATGCCCATTTTTTATAGTCATGTTTCTGGCTCGACAACTAATATAAGCGTCTGTGGTCGCTAACCAAGCTTTGGCTAAGATGATAAGATAACCGTTAAACTTGGTTTTTGGTTATAGGACAAGGAAATATGTAGGATACTCCCAAGAATCAATGGTAACCATGATATCCTCAAAAATTCCTTCCAGAGTTACTGTCACGCGATCTGCAAGTTGAAGAATTTTTGTGGTTTTCCTCAAAGTCCCTTGGAAATTAAGTTTCAACATAGTTTCCTTGGTCATGACGTTGATGGCGGCCCCTAGATCAATCAGAGTTTTCCTCAAGGTCCCTTAGACATTAAGTTTCAACATAGTTTCCTTGGTCATGACGTTGATGGCAGCCACTAGATTAATCAGAGTGTTGGGAATATGACACCATTTATATGCACATCAACAACTGGACTACCAGGGTCTAGGTATTTTTGAAATATCACCCTTCCCAACATTAGGTCAGACAATTGCCCAACCACATTGAGGGTGGGGGTATCTCTCTTTCTTTTCCAAGGTTTCTTGAAGCAATTTTATTTTATGAGCCTATTGTAGATAGGGACATCCTTAATGGCCAAGAGTTCAGTCTCCTCAGGGGTGTGCTGACTAGGGTGGATCAAGCACTCAAGAAAAGGAGTTTTTTGGATCTAAGTGTTACCTTCCTCCTTTTTCTCCTCAACTTCCATAGGTGGAGATGGAGGATGGTTGTTTGGGAGTACTCTTCCCGACCTGAGGTTAAACTCCTGTATATCCACAGCATAAGCTAGATAGGATGTTTCTCCACTAGGAGCCTACTGTTCCTGTCTGTTGTTAGACTTCAGATTTGGCTGTGCAGGTATAGGTAGCCTAGGTGGAGAAGCATGAGTAAGCTGAGGTTGAGTTTGGCATGGAGGAATTAGAGCAGGTGGTTGATTGTTTTGAGACCTCCACCCCTGGGATGGATTGTTCCACTAAGGTTTGTGTGGGACATACTGCTGGAATGGTTGGTTGATTGGCTGAGGATGCTATGAAGGGTGGTAAGGCCAAATTGGAGGTGTAGACTAGGATGGAGGAGTGGGGGTGTACGAAGTTTTCATGGGTGCACTCTCATTGTTGTGATAGTAGGAGTAAGGCGCACCTTGAATAAATTTTTGGTATGGCCGAGGGCCTTGAGGCCTTCTCTGGTTGATGAAACCGAGTTTCTCTGGAATTTCTTCCGCACCATGATAAACAACCTTAAGTCCAGGTAAGGAGGGACACTTTTTTGTGGCATGATTCTCCTCACAGACTAAGCAAACCTCTATGAAATTAAGTAGACATTAATTTCTTCACTGCTTCCTGGTACATCTAGGACAAAATATGGCTAGGGCTCTCTCTACTTCCTCTTGCTTCCTTTTGACCTACATTGTGTCCATTTGCAAAGAAAAGGTGTGTAGCATGTCACTCTTGAAGTCCTCTAGCATGTTTCCAATGTCATGTTTTAAGAAGGTGGAAGAGGAAGGGTATTGGATGTACTTTGACTATCTCTTCCCTTCTTCCTAAATGCCTTAGGATGGTTCCAGAAGACAATTTTCATTTCTTCATAGGGTTGTTGGTATATATCTCCTCCTGATATCATATTCAAGGTCTCTATCATCTCTTCATTGATCCCTCAAATATGTACAAGTTTAATTGAGTTGGGATCAAGAGTACAATTTTCTCTCTTATAGTTCTGTTGAAACCACTCTTCCTAGTCCTCTAAGGATTCTTCCGACCCTAGAGTCATCTTAAAGATATCATCCTTTGTTTCCTTGGACCTACAATAGTGTTTGTACTATTTGTTGTTGAAGTTCTCTTCCATCTGTGCCCAGGTAGTGATGCTATCCCCGGGAAGACCCATGAACCAGTGCAAGGTTACATCCTTAAGGGTGGATGGGAATAGCTTCAACTTATAATAATCAGAGCTGTAGTCATAATTCCTATAGACATCAACAAATTCATACATGAATGTGTCAGGGTCCTTAGAGGTAATTCCATGGATGTGTGGAAGAGTTGAGGGGCTAATGTTCTTCATCTTAGTTTCCCCATCTACCTCTCTTATGGGAAAGGCTCTCTGGATCCCAGCCATGGCTAAGATAGGCGAAGTAGGTCCCTCAGTTAAAATATGGTCCTCTTCTTCTTCTTCCCCAATAGGATCCTCAAAATATTGATAAGTCTCTCCTAGAGGGGGTTCACTCTCACTACCACTCAGGAATAGTGAAGGGTGGCCAGGAGGTGATGTGGGGTTTTTAGGTAAGGTTTTTGTTTGATTATTCCTAGTCCTATGAGGCATGAGAACCAAAATTTTTTATATTTTTTCAATATCTCTTGAAATGACATGAAAATAAAGGAAAGAAGAAAATAATGCTAAATACAAAATCAAAGAATCTACTAGACATCTCCCCGAAAATGGTGCCAAAAAGTGGTGAGCCCTAGTATTGCACTAAGAGTGCTATAACTCCTAGGGGCTACCCTACTTTACTTTGTCAACCAGGGGTTTGTAAAACCTTGGAGGTGACAATTCTATATACACAACATATGCACTCTGTTCATGTCATCCTCTTCTGCTTTACGAAAGGGAGATATTTCTAAAACTATGATAAAATTTAATGAAAAGTAAATTGCTGAAAGGAAATGGCAGAAATGAAACTAGACTAATTGCTGAAAAGAAATGACAAGACTAAAGCTAATTTAATTTGTTTAAAATAAATGGCAGAAAGGAAACTAATTCTAAACCACACTTAACTTGGCCAAACAACTAAATGCACTCTACTTGTCCTATGGTCTACCTATCATGCTTCTACTTATGCAACTAAGCTATCCATGACTTAATTCTAATTAAAAAGAGTGATTTTCATCTTGGAGGAGAGAAAAAAAGTGATAAAGAGGCTAATGGAGGGCTTAACACATGAAACGAGGCTTTGAAGTGGAAAGCGTGGGTTAAAACCAGATTAAAGCTTTTTTGAAGTGTAAAGAGGCCTTGGAGAGGAATAATTCAAAAAGTGCGATGATGAAGTGAGATAGAGGACAAAGGTTTTAATATACGATGTCGCAATCACAATATCACAAAAACAAAGGAATAGTAGAAAGGTCGTCTGGGAGCGGGGGCAAAGTGCAATGAGGTAAGTCTTGTGAAGTGCGATTTGGTAATTCTTGTGAAGTGTGATTTGGTAAGTCTTGCGAAGTGCGATTTGGTAAGTCTTGTAAAGTTCGATTTGGTAAGTCCTGCGAAATGTGATTTGCAATGTGCAACGTGGTAGTGGGACCGATGATGGAGCATGATCGCAATATCGCAATCGAAATTTGGAGCAATAAGTGTTAAAGGGAAAAAGGAAATGGTGCGATTTGAGATTTGCAATGTCGCAATATCACAATTGGAAAAAACAAGCAGTAAGTCTTGGAAAGAAAAGGGATAAGGGTGCGAAATGAGATTTGCGATGTGCAATGCAAAGTGGTGTTGTGGAGGTGGGGCCGATATCATAATCGACGTTTGGAAGCGATAAGTGTTAAAGGAAACAAATGAAAAGGTTGTGGTGCATGATTTGCATTGAGGTGAATATCACAATCGGCATCGGGAAGCGGTAAGCATTAATGGGAAAAACCTAATCCATGCAGAGTGAAAAATGCGAAGTACGGTAGCAGGGACTTCAAGGAGGAAGGGGAGGTCGAGTTTTTGATGGTTTTTACGTGTTCTAAATTAAAAAGGGTAAGGTAACCATGAATGAAAAGAGACAAAGGAATAAGGCGGGCTGAAAAGCTTAAGTTTGATTAGGGAAAAAGGTAGGGTGAAACTCTAAAAAGTAATAGAAAATAGGAGGGAATGGAGGCGCACTAGTAGTCCTCAGAAGTGCATCACACCTGCGGATTCATGAACGGAAAGCAGACAAAAATGCGTGATAAAAAAATTCAAAGACAGACTCGGACTTGGTAATGAAATTTCTTCCCCAAACTCAAACAGAAAGAAATTTTTGGCCTGTGGGAAGGTCTACCCTACTCGAACTCTATTTATACAGATGAGAGGGGGAGGCTTGACCACAAATTTTGGAGTTTTTCCTCTATTCTACTACTCACGAGAAAATGAACTACAAAAATACACTGGAAGCAAAACTAAACAAAAATGAAACTATTAAAAGCAGATCTAACTAAATGAGAGAAGAAAAAATATCTAAATGACAGAAAGGAAAGAATGAAAACAACAGAGAAGTTGAAGCACATGGATTGGGCCCTAACCCATAAGCCTTTCTCTTTGAACTTAAATCAGTCGAATGAAATCAGTCCGCTCATTTCATAAAAGAATAACCTCATACATCTCTGGAAGTATGATCACTGAGTAAAATAATAATCTTAACAACTTGCAACAAAGTTCAAACTAAAATCGATTCCCTCACTAACTCTTCCTAGCTCTATCTCTGCTTTACTCTACAGGGAAGCTACCAACAAATCCCTAGAAAATAGCAATTGAGTCCACTTAACTCCATGTGAACAAAGATTTAGTGCTTGGCTTTCCTTGGAATTCAAATTTTTGGAGAGAATCCTTGGGTACCCTTTCGCTGCCTTTGGAATTCAAATCATTGGAGAAAATATTTGGGATCATTTGGATGCCTTTGAGAGTTAAGGAAGGTGGATAATCCTCCAATAATTTCTCCTTATTGTCTCCTCCAAGTCTTTATGATAAAATCCTAATGAAAATGCTTAATAAATCATGTTTTTCTGCACTCAACCTCATATTAGGCACTCGGAGTATGTTAGCCTTAATCACCACCTATACTACCATCATAAAACCAAATAATAATACAAATGCAAGAAAAATATATCTAAGAAGGAAAAAAGGTGACCATTAACCCCTCAAAATATGTCTAATGATGGAGCTCATCACTTAGAACAACAAATGTCTTACTTTGAATTTTAGTGGTTGTAATAAAGGGGGAGTGTCGGAGAATCTGATTCCAACCACCTGCTAGTTGTCATAATTGTTAGTCTAAATGTCATACTCAGTTTCGGTTAGTTAAGTTTTTGTTGAGTTTTATAGTCATTTATTATTGATGTCTTATATGTAATTATATTTAACTGATTCTATTGAATTTTACTCGAGTCATTTATTGTTGATGTATCCTATATAATTCTATCAAATTAATTGATTTTGAATATTGAGAAGAGCATATTTTCTCCACGCTTTTCATTCTTTAGTAATCCATGTGAATAAGAAAGAGAGCCATTATATTATGAAATTATATCATGAAATTATTGTAAAGCCGTTCAGTTTTGTAGCAAAGAAGTACTTCTATTTTTTGAAAGGACATACAAAAACTCATAAAATTGAATTTTAACATTGACGAGACATACATCAACTCAAAAATTTAATTTTAAAAATTTGAATTTTAATGAAATATGAAATCTTAAAATACATATTATGTATCCACCATTCACTTTTAGTCATAATGTTTTGTCAATCAAAATTTCGAGTGAGAAAAATAAATATATATAAACTAGATAGTTAAAATGACTTGTCATGGATGGAACCATTGCAAAACATTCCTTAAGATGATAGTTTTCCAATATTCTTATTAGTCTCGGATGTAGGCACGGTTGGGACTATTGTAATAGCTTTCACAAAGTTAGCATTAGTCCAGCTCTTTTCTTAGTCAAAGTAACTCAGGTATAACTAAAGTTTTTAAAATTTTTTAAGTATAATCTACGTGTTGATAAACTATAACCAAAGTTTTAAACTGACACTGATTTACTATCTTATTGGCCTCTTCCTAAGGCAGGGAGGTGGAAACATAGATTAAAATTATAAATTTGTTTCATATTTTTGAATAGGTAAATGTTAGCTCACCTAATGCTATCATTAGTCGAAATAATTGAATTATTATACATGCGAGTGGCATCGATGTTTGAAAGGGTGATTTTGAGAGAATGCTTTGTAAAACTGCCACATACACCCCACCATGCACATGGTGTCACCTACACTACCCTGCGAGGTATCAGTCGTAGGGGAAACTTAAATGCATCCATTGAGAGCCAAGTAGTCATCGTGCGTGGACCGATGAGAGCGTGCAGGTTCTAAACGGTGCTTCTCATGACATAGTACGCTTGAAGCTCCTTCATTTCTTCACTATCAATCCAATGAGGGTCGAGTATTCATTGTGCATGGACCAATGGGAGCATGCAGGTTTTGAATCGAGGTCGCTGCTCTTGAGAATGTCAAGAACAATGACGGTATTCAAGTTGGCTTCAATGTTGGGGCTCAAGTGTATTTGGTAAGTTTCCAGTGCACTTCTAGACATATAAAAATTCATGCTTTACTCTCAAAAACTTCAAAAATACTAGACGAATGAAACTTTTGATAAAAAACTAGATCCAGAAATTATTCAAGAACATTTGCCACTATTGTTAAAGACCTAAGGAATTCAGGGTTTCTATAACATAACCTATTCAAAATCTAGCAGAAATTTTTGGTCACAATTAGGCAATTGTTTTTTGCAAAATAAGCAGTAAAAAGTTAAACTCTGATATCGATGCATTATCATAAATCTATACTATAATGTATGCTTCATGTTGCATTTAACACCGTATACAGAGGCTATAGATCTAACACTTTTTACAGGAAAGAAATTATTTTATACAAATTAAAAGTAGCTACAACATTCATCTTTTGAGCCCAATACAAAAATTTTATAAGCGTTGATACGCTCTCAATTGGTACAAAAACATTGCGCTTTTTTTCCTGAAATGGTCCGTTTATTATAATATTGGAATTTATTTTAAAAAGGAGAATTGGGTTTAGGTAAAATTTGAAATTTGAGGAATCAATAATGCCAACACCATGTTTCCACTCCAGGCTTGGTTATTTTTGTCTAAATATGAAAATTTTCCAACTAACCTTTCAAGTTCACCGGACAACACTGCAACTTGAAATAATATGGTTATTTTACAGGAGGATGATGAGTCCATTGGAATTTTAGCATTCCTTATCTAGATTTTATCCTTGCTATGAAAAACAACCTCTTACATAACCTCATGGTTCTGGTTCAAATGCAACTGCTGGCGAATATGAAACTGCTACTGTATCTCCCACTGCTACCAATTTCTATGCTTGCTTGGATACTTGCTTCCTTGTCGCTGGTTATTAATTCAACTGGAAAATCACTTAGCTGTAGCGATTGCTCTCAACACCCTTCCAAGAAGCTCATGTCTACATTTGATGATGATCATTACTATGCATAGCAACTTTGTGCCATGGAATATTAACACATCACATACACCTGATAAGTTTTCTGAATTTTTTCATCTTTTATTGATATAATTTTTCTTTTCTAGCATGATACAGTGTTAGGTGGCTTGGTTTAGCACCCTGAATGTATGCGCTACCTTAGAAGGAAGTGAGACATGTTTCCCTCAAGGGAGGGCCCACATGGTCATTGAGTTTTCCTTTAAATTTTTTATTTTATATGCTATACATACTTTCCTTGTTTTCCACCTACACAAGGCTAAAATTAATGACTTATGAAAACTTATAATGGCTTCTAGCTATGGTATAATAATGATACAATATGCCATGTTTAGCTCGTAGATTTTTATGTTGCTAGGCTTTTTGATGAATCTAGGCCCTCACCAGTTATATGACATTTGATGGTTTTTAGTACCTCTTGGATTTCTCCCTTTCTGTGAATATATGTTTGTGATAATTAAAATTCCATATGAAAATACTAAAATCTCCTAATTTACAGTGGTGGGTTGAGCAGAATATCGATACTTCAAAATTAACATGACAGAGGCGGGAAATTAAATTTATTTTGATGTGGATGATGTGGAAATTTGGTATTTTAAAATAGGTTCACTGCCATGAAAAATATTTTAAATACTAAAAAAAATATATAAAATTAAATTTAAAAAATTATAAAAACAAAACATTTGAATCTAGTTTTCTAAAAATAGCGTGTAACACAAGCACACAACTCAGTTTGAATACTTCGACATAATTTAAAAAATAAAGACTGAGTTCGTCATGCCTTAATCAGCAGTTTGAATCTCAATTTTCCAAAAACAACACCAAACAGAAAACTCTATGTGAGTATGTTTGCACTTGCAATACTAAAATTTGCCAAAGAAAAAATAGTACTCTACTACCTTGCCCTCATCTGCAGCCCTGACGGACAGAGGCCTCTTTTCCAATGGCTCTTTAGTGCCAGGAGCCCCAAAACCAATTACAGGAACAACAGTGCTTAATCTCTCCCAGATCGCAGCAGATACTAATATGGCAAGCCCTGCGCCAAGGCTGTGACCTGTTAGCAAAAGTGGGTAGCCAGGATCAGTAGCACGTCAAGGACTTGATGCAGGCTCTTTACCATTGCTCTGGTTGGCAGTAGGGACTTTCTGCCATGCAAACCTTCTTGTTTATATGTCAATGCTATATTTGAATGATATGTTTAGTTTATTTTATGTATATTTAAATGATATTGAGCACGATTTAATTATTTTCATTAACAATTTTAAAATTATTGTTGAATTTCCAGTTGGTAAATGGTGGTAAGTGGGTTGATAGTTTTAAAATTTGAATATGGAAAAAGGGAAGATATTTTCTTTCAAGCGAAATAAACTACAATCATTCATTGAATAAAAATATGGAAGCTTGAGTAATAATGTAAAGGAAAAAACATGGATGTTTAGTAATACTGTAAAAGAAACAACAACATGGAAGTTTAGTAATAATATAAAATAAACAACAACATGGAAGCTTAGTAATAATGTAAAAAGGTGGATCATAAAATTGTAGTATTTAGAAGAAGTTTTTATTTAGAATGTTGTTAAAAAAATGGCAGATATATTCAATATAAATATAATGGTAATATATTAAAAAAATTATAAAAACACCGCTAGCTGGGAAAGTCTACAAGTGAATAGATAATCTGAGCTTTAAATTAGTTTTATTCATACGAGTTTAAAATAAATTACATGAAAAATGTTATCTGAATTCAAAAGTGCCAAACTCATGCCATTGAACATAATATTCTTTCATGAATCCAACATGATCAACTCCACCACTTAACGACAAATTCTTCCCTAAATCCACTAGGGTTAAAAATGGTGTTGCAGAGAAATTTGCAGAAGGGGGGGTAAAACTTTGTTTTTTAGGCCCTCAAAAACTTGATCAAGTGCTTCAAACCCTCGATCAATTGTTTGAGATAAAATTTCAAATAACTTAATATAGGGTTTAGCAAACCCTCGGTCGAGCTCTTAACATGGTTAAATAGAGGCTGGATCTAGCTTTAATACTAGATATAGCCTATAGCTTGATATAGATCTTGAGGCTAAATCTAGCATTAAGACTCGATTGAGCTTTAAGGATCGATAGAGTGAGTTTTTAATCCCATGCCTAAGCTATATTGGGGCCAAATTTCAAAAACATGGCTTGATCGAGCTTCTAGATAACCTAGGGTTACACAGGAGCTCCAACGAGGTTTTTTTTAACTATCGATTGAGTTGTATTTAAGACCTCAAACAAATCGATCAAGCCTTGCTCAAATATTTCTCGATCAAGCCCTTAAAATGGCTCGATCGAGCTATTTCTTTTTTCACCAAAAACATGCCCTCTCTTGCAAAAAAGTGTAACCTAGCTTCATGCATATACCCTTGAACTGTGGATATCCAACATTAGAATGCATTTTCCAACCAATTTAGGGGTCCTAGCCATGTTTGAAACCTAGTTTACTTGTCTAACAGGTATTTTTTGTAGTTTTGATAGTCTCAAGAGTATATTGGTAAACACACTAAATTAATTCTAGGTCTTCTCGATGACAAGTTGTAGATCTATTGATTATTTTATTAAAAAAATGTATAGGAGATAAATCACATACCTAAAGATCATCCTTCCTTCTACCATCCACTGCTCGATGCAATGAATTATCCTTTAACCCACTTTTGTATCTATAATGGCATATAGATCACATGTGAGGTATATCATTTCACTATTTCCATTAATTCAACGTTCATTCTAGGGAAAGCTAAGGAAATTCACTATGGAAATATACTCTAGGTATTTAATATGATCCACATGTAGATTAGTCTATGGAAAATTTTCAAGTCTCAGGTTGAATATATGTAAAACACAAATAATTTAGGATTAATGTGTTACCATGTATTTCCTACAAATATTCTAGGATAATGTAAACACTGGTTGCTGAACTGGACATACAAGTTGGATTTTCTAGCTAGCCTCTACATTTTCTGGGAGAATTCCTAGTTCTTTTTTGATGCTTCTTGAATCTCACACAAGATGGAGAAGGAAAAAAAAATTCTTGAAGGAGAATTCCCCCCTCACTACACTCTTTATGTTGGTAGTGGAGCATTCCTGTGCCACATATAATAGGTCTCTTTTCTACTATTTTTGGCATTTTATTTTGATTCTCATTGTGGACACTTTTGTGGGGTATATAGCTTTTCTATCATAGGGCTCATGCAAGGCTTTCCTTTGGGTGTGGTTTTGATCACTCCCATTTGTTATTTAACAATCCTATCAAGGGTGGGAGCCTCAACCTATTATTTAAGGCATCAGGTTCTTCACTCACTTCCTTAGGTTTCTCCATGAGGTTTGACCCTGGGCCAACCACTTTCATCTTTTAAGTAACATCACCTAGTTAGTTCGAGTAGCAAGACTTGACACATCAACATGTTGATGTTCGCCAAACGACCCAATTGAGACAAAAAATCTCAGCGTCCAGGTTGAGGGAACTTTTCCCATATCCAATTCAAGATGAATTTACTCGCGTGGAAAGAGAATCAACAGATGAGTGAGCCACCTCCACTGATTTTGAAGTACTAGGAAAAGTTGTAGAGTGGGTACTTGATGCTAGTTATGCCAACGGAAAATATTAATAATTATATATTTGTAACATTAGTTATGTCGATATCCATGTCTATTTTGGAATAGGGCTTCAAAAATTATAATTTAAATAGGGATTTAATATCCATAGAATACCTAATAACATTATTATTAGTCTATAAAAATCAAAGGCTCACTGTTATTTCCAAATAAGTTATGTATTTTTTTCCACTTTTAATTCAATTCATTAATTAAAAAAATATATATGTGAACAAGTGTCATTTTTTGGCATGTGTTATTGATAAGTCATGGTATTGACCCATGTTATTTTAATAAATACCATATTAGAAATCTCCATAATTAAGAATTGTGCTACATGTTTTTCTAAAATGCCTATATGTTTAACTTATATATTAAGTTTTTTTATCATCCATTTTTAAAATTTTAAGAATAATGTATTAACATAAAAGCACTGGTATTACATAGTTGTAACTATTCACGTCATTAGGGAGACCACTTTTAAATTTTCCAAAACTAAATGGGTGATTAAAATTTTCAACTAAGTCTAGTTTAGAAAATTATACAAAACATAATAGCACCTCCAACTATTCATCCAAGCCTAACACCCATAATACTAATACAATATCAAAATATCATCCATTGCTAGTAGAGATAAGATAATCATGATTATTCAAACGAAGCAATAGGTACATGATCCATGGAACTCGATCTAAGAGGAGAAACATGGAATTGAACTTCGCTAGATGGAGGAAGTAGCAGAAGTCAATTCTCCCTTGCAGTCATCACAGGGCTGAAATTCCTGGTACATTTTGTTAATGTTCAATGCTAGCCCTACTCTTAGAAACCTTATATGTCCTATATCTTTCATTTTTTTGTGAATTAATATCTTTCATTTTTGTTTTGCATTCATATTCATTAATTTATTGAACGTGGAAATGAGGGTTGGGTTCTGTTGTGAACTAGGAGTTATGTATAACCAAACTTGATTGTTGTCATTTCTTGTGGACTATATTTTTACCTGAAAATCCCTAGTCCTTTTATTTTTGTTCATTTCATCATATTTGGAATGAGAGTTGGGTTCTGTTTTAAGCCGTGCTTCCTCCAAATTATTATAATTTCCTACGAGACCAGTTCTCCGTTAAATAATTATTTAGTAGAATTCGTTAGGAGTTAGTTATACAACTTTTTATAATTGTCGATCTAGTCTATAAATTCATCACCAGAATAAAACATTCATAGTGTGTTTTCTCTTAAAAATTTGGTTTTTTTCCCATATATTTTCACTGTTATGCTTTTCTCCTTTGTCTTGTTAATTTTTCATGGTATCATAGCTACAATTAGAGAGAAATTGTGTTTTTTGTTGTCATCGCCACCAGTTAGAGCATGTGCACCAGCCGAGAAAGGGATGCTAATTTTGAAAGAAGAAGTTCTGGGGGTCTAAAATATTGTGTTGTAGTTGTGGAGTGTCGAAAATGTTAGGCCTCTGTAATTTTAGTAGATTGGTAAGACTAAAGCTGCAGAGACAACATTATGAACCACTTTGGGATTCTAGGATCTAGCCCTCCTGAATCCAGAGAATGATCTCTCTTATAAGTGCGAAGATTGATTTATCTTTAAGGCTTTTAGTATGATATTAGGCTATTTATTAAGAACAAGGGTTTTTGGTTTGTTTGGATGGTTGAGCATGATTTTTAATTGAGTGGAAAGTCCTAAAAATGAAAGACTTTCAAAGGGGTGAAGGTGTGAACAATCAGAACAAGATTTAGCTGATAGGATATATATGAAACAACACTTAGTCCATTGGGCTATGGAGTCGTAAAAGGGTTTAATTATGCAAAAATTTCAAGAGTGATCCAAGGGGAAACTCATCTATATCAAAAGATCCTTTAGATTAAATGATGAATGGAACATTAAAAGTGTTGAGAAGGTGGAAAAAGTCAATAATTTCAATAAGGATTTATCAACTTTCCAAACAAGAAAAGCCTTTTAAGTAACTGTTTGAAACCAACCAAAGACATGGCTAACCTTAAGCTTCTTTGGACAAGCTTGTATTAAGGCTAACTTATCAGACAAACAATCCATAAATCCACATGACTACTTTTAGAAGGGATGAAAATAGATAAGAAAATGAAGTGCAGCTTAAGATCAAGAAAGACACATTAAAATCTAAGCCTGCTTCAGCATAATCTTAGGGAAACCTTCAAAACAACCTTCGGAGAAAGAACTAGAAGACAGGGAAAACCATAAACTTTCCTAGTCCAAATATACTTAGCATATAATGAAAATATCATTCAAGAACTTCCTTCCAAGTTTTGCACATCAAGGCAGGGACAAACCAACATTCCTTGATAATGTTTACACTTAACTTAAGTCATTCTTAAACACAAAATTGGAGGAAAAAATAAAGATAAAGCTTATCAGTGAGAGTAGGGTACTTTTAACAGTAAATCCTAGCTCTATATTTATTGTTCTTTATCAGATAAAAGTGAACAAAATGGCATACATGAAAGGAAAGCAATAACACAGTAAGAAGTACTTCACCAATGATATAGACCAGGATCCAAAAAACCAGGTTGTATATTGTCGTAAATACAGTTACATACTTCAAGTCCAATGTTTCAGTACAACAATCATCTTCTCTTCTCAGCCTAACTTCTTTGATCACAAACCGAGCTTCAAGAGCCTCTCAAAACTATTTACATGTAGAAAGTTTCGAGCACAAGTATTACATCAAAGTTCAACAACCAAACTTTTACGATGTGCTCCTCAAGGAGATTTTATAAGAAAATGAGGAGGTGGAAGGTTTTTTAGGGTTCAAGTATCATTAATTTCATAATAAATGCAATTCCTAGCCTTGAAAACCATGCAAGGCATAAGGCAGGAATGCATTCTATCTATAACTCTATTTCATAACTCTGTTATGCTTTTTGAGGCTTAATGGATGAGAAAATTGACTTCAGTGTTGTTTCTTATCTTTATAATAACTATGCTGACAGTTGTAATAAGTTCCTTTGATTTGTAATAATTGTTCAGCTGTCTTTAGCGAAACATCTTTGAAATAGGCATTAACTATGCCTTCTTTGATTTCTTTGAGGCTGCAGGTGTCTTTCGGTAGCTGGGGAGGATTCAATTAGCCTCTGATGTGGTAGTGGAGGCTTCTCAGACTGATAGATCTCATTGTTTTAACCTAAAACATTGTTAATTTGCTTTTGATCTATGTTTTAGGCCTGATTAGGCTTAATTTCTATCCTCTGGTCCTCATACTATCTTCAACTGAGTGGATGAGGCCTTTGATAGTCAAATTTATGCCTTAATCCCTCAAAATTGTGTTAAAACCTTTAATTCTTCATTTCTACATTGATTTTATCCTTTGACACTGATACTTTTTGTTTGATTAATATTTGTTGTGCCTTTGTTGTTTTGCAGGCACACAAAAGGTTTTATAATGTCACCAGTGCTCATGAGGCATGGGTAAAATGATAATTGGAACCCTGTAGATTCTTTGTTTTCATGGATAATTGCCTGGGGGATCATCATCCCCGGCCTTATTTTATTTTAAACACTGTGGAGAAACTTTGAAAAACCTGCAAAGATACATAAAAGTAAGAGAAAACCCGCGAAAAAATAGGTTTAGCACTGTTTGGAGATTTTTGGAGCGAGATTAGATCATGACCGTTGGATGAAAAGAACTAATGGTCGAGATTATCTGATGGGGTCAATTGGGAGGCGGTCAGGTAAATGGAAAGGAAGATTAAGTCTGAGCCGTTAGATCAGATTGATCAATGGCCGAGACCGATCGGTAAAACATTCGGGAGCAAAGGGGAAAAGGCGATGAATTGGTGGGGATATTCAATTATAACCGTCGATCTAGATAAATGAACGGTCAAGATCACGTAATGGAACGTTGGGGATTTCAGATGGTGGGGGAAATGCAATGGGGGGAAGATTTAATTAGGACCATCGATATTCAGAGATCAACGGTGGAGAAGACTCAATAAAATGCCCGGGAGAGGAAACAAAGTGGAAAAGACTTGGGGGTTAGATGCAATCTAGGCCGTTGGATTGAAACGATAGACAGAAGAGATTAAAAGATAAAAAAGGTTAATGCGGTGGACAAAGTGGTTTAGCAGAAAACCAGAATGGTTTTTGTGTAGCTCTAAGGCGGTTTTAGAATTTTTCCAAAACAACGTGATATGGGTCTGCGCTTGACATGTGTCCCTTTAAAACCAGCCACATCACGTAATTTTTTGGCATTAATGTTCAGGCGCAAAATTATGTGATATGGAGTTTCAGCCGTCGGATGAAAGGCAAAGAGATCTGACGGTGGGAATGAGAGCGCGATGGGGTAAGATGCGCGGGCAAAAAATGTGGGTAGGGTCAAGGGAAATTTAGATCTGGACCGTTGGATCTCAGGAATGGACCGTTGAGATCTGTCGACGGGGAAGGTAGGTCCCAAAGGAGTTGGGCCTATCGTATTATATCTGGACCGTTAGATCTTAGGAATGAATGGTCCAGATTTAATCTCGGGGTAATGAAAGCATTGTGAGATGAGGAATCGGGTGGAGATCGAGTGCAATAAGGATCGTTGATCAGCAAAGATCAATGGTGGATCTTCATCGAGAATTTGAACTATCAGGTTTATGAAATAACAAAGGGAAGTCAGGTTAAGATCCTGGCCATTAGATGTTGGGAATGGACGGTCCAAATTTGATCGCAGGATCGCAAATCGGCGGAGGCAAGGGGTAAAGCAACAATGAAATGTGCTGATGCGATTAAGCGCGGGCCGTTGGATCTAGGAGAGATCAACAGTAGGGATTTAATCGGCGGGTGCGATGGTAAGGGCTTTCGATCGGAGTGCGATTAAATTTGAGCCATCGGTTCTTGTGGATTCGACAGTTCAGATTAATCGTGGGATCGCAATTGGAGGAGGGAAATGGAATAGAAAAAAGGATTTTTTGCGATGTGATGGAGTATCAACTGTCAGATCAAAGGATGATTGATGGTCCAAATTAAATCAAAGATCGCATCAGTGGGAGACAGTCTGAAGAATAGGCGCGATGCGATGAGCCGATGGCTGTTGATATTGTAGAGATCGATGGCCCAGATTTGCTTTAAAGCATATCGTCTGGTTTCATAAAACACAAAGGAAAAAGGGTTTGGACATGTTTTTTTTTTTTTTTAGTGTTTTAGCGCCCGATTACGGGGCTCTGGGTTATGTGAAGAAGGCAAAGGGATTGGGGGTTTAAAATAAAAGGGGCTATCGCAATCAGAGTTTTCAAAAGTAAAAGGTAATAAGGAAAATAGAAAACCCTGATTGAGATTGCACGATAGGGGCTTAACTGTAGGTTACAGCTCTGGTTTTATGTGGAAAAAAGGCGCTGGGGCTAAGGCCTTAGTGCAAAAAAAAATTGCTTTTTAGGATTTTTGAAGGATTTTGAGATTTCCGATGAGGTTAAAAAAGGAGTTTTATACCTTATCAAAGGGAATTTATGAAGGGAATGAAAGAAAATGAGGGAAATGGAGGAAATTTATGAAGAAAAAAGGGGATGAAAATGGTGTTATTAGTGAATTGAAGGAGGAGTAAAATGAAGGGGAAAATGGGTTTTTGAGCAGTCTTTCTCCTTGCAAACAATAGATTTTTTCAGGTTTTTGAAGGAAAGAGGAGTGAATATTAACTAAAGGATTATTTAACTTCATAAGGCTTTAAGAACTAACAATTTGGCATGAAATTGTTTCTTAAAGGCTTAAAAATGATTTAGCCACAATTTTGTATGACAAATTTTTATAGGTGGCTAACAGAAAACATTGTCTTCTGTCATTGTGAGGAGGATGGGCATAGGTGTCAAAATATGGTTGTTGTGTTCACTGATGCACGTTCTATTAAAATTTCCTATTACGTGTTCGAACCCGCTACTGGAATTTAAAAACTGAACCAACGCTTTGAATCTTAGGTTGTTTTTCTTCCCACGCCTGCGAGGATCATGTCTTTTTTTGAAGCAATATTTCTTGTGGTTTTTTGGATTTTCTCAATTTTTCTCTTTGCTTCGCAGTGAAAATAACAGTTTTAGTAGGGAAAAACTACAACCCTTAAAAGATCTTATAGTTTGTTTCAAACACTTGGTTGAAAAATCATCTGGATTACACTCATGTTATATAATTTAGTATCGAAGGAACTCATAAGCACATGATTATGAATGATGGGATGAACAAGAGACATATGAAATTCTATTTTTAGAGCATTCGATAAATAATATACAGTGACAATTATTGTTGTTGTTGTTGTTGTGATGGTGAATTCACTTTGAAAATTCCATTGTGATTGGTTACAAATGAAAATTGTACCCTCGCTCTGTTTGAGATAAATGCAAAGGATTCTATATTTTACTTCATAGATGGAGTGCCCTATTTAATTTGAATTTTTTTTAAAAGATGTCATATTTCTGATTGTTTTTTAAACATGGCTTCAACAAGTCAATTTTCCATCCTTATGCCTATATTTAGTGGGAAAATTTATGATTTTTGGAGCCTTAAAATGCAACCATTCTTACAAGGTTTTAGTTATTGGGAGATCGTAGAATTGGAGTTCCTAGAAAATGATGCAAATATTGTTGCTGCAATGAGTGCTGCTCAAAGAAAACAATTTGATGAACTTAAACAGAAAGAAGGTAGAGAGAAGTCTTGCATTTTAAATTCCTTAGATGACTCTATTTTTCCTAAAATCACTACTTCTAAGACTACTAAATCAATATGGGATATACATAAAGTTTCTTATCAAGGTAATGAGAAAGTAAATATGGTGAAATTACAAACTCTCATAACACAATTTGAAACACTTAAAATGACTGAATCAATAACATTTGATCAATTCATGACTAAAGTTATGGGTGTTTTTAATGAGCTTCGGATGAATGGTGAAGAAATAGAAGATCAAAGAATTTTTGGTAAGGTTCTTAAGTGTTTTCCTAAAAAATTTGACATTTTAGTTACTCTTTTTGAGTCGAGAGAATTAGCAAAATTATCTGTGGAAGAATTAACTGGTTCTTCATTGGCTCATGAAGAAATAATTAATTTAGATGTCACTAATTTAGAGCATGCTTTTAAATATAAAGATTCCATGGATAGAGGTAGAGGCAGAGGTTTTCATTGTAGGAGAGGAAAAGGAAGAGGACAACCCCAGTCTGATGATAAATCATAGGTAACTCAATGACATTTAGAAAAGTTTCAAACTGATCATGGTCATAGGTGGATAGATAAATTAAAAATTCAATGTCACTATTGTAACAAATATGGCCACTATAAGTATGAATGTAAAAAATAACAACATGTTTTAAGTAAAAACAAAGCCAATGTCACAAACACTGAATGTGAAACATCAGATGCTTTATTTCTAGCATGCCAAGTGACTGTGCAAGTACCTAATAAATATGTTTGGTTGGTAAACATCAGATGTAGTAATCATATGACTGGTCATAATGATTTGTTTTCACATCTTGATACATGTTTCAGTTCCTCTATTGGTTTAGGTGTTGATCGTTAGGTCAAAGCTTCAGGAAAGGGTGTTGTGCCTATCTTAACCTAACAAAATGTTGTGAAAAATTTCTATGATGTTGTTTATGTACCCAATTTAAAACATAATTTTTTGAGTGGTGGACAGTTAGATGCACATGGTTATGATGTTAGCTTTCACAACACTACTTGCATGATTTTTGATCGGCATAAATCTCTTGTTGCAAAGATACCTATGACAAAGAACAAGTCGTATCAATTACAAATGAAAAGTGAGAAGTTGTATGCACATAATGGTTCAACACCAAATTACATATACTTGTGGCATTTGTGATATGGTCATTTACCTATCACAAGTACAAGTCTATTGCAAAGATAGTCTATGGTGAAAGGTTTTCCACCTTGTCTAACCATAGATTTTCTTGTACAAGTTGTATAATGGGTAAACATAAGCGAGATAGTTTTTCATCAACCTCTTATAGAGCCAAAGCACAACTAGAGTTAGTGCATACAGATTTTTGCGGTCCTATGCAAGCACAATCAATTGGTAGAGGTCTCTATTTTATTACATCTATTTATGAATTTAGCAGGAAAATTTGGGTGTATTTCATCAAATAAAAATCCAAAACATCTTCCAAGTTCAAGGAGTTCAAAGCCAAGGCTAAAAAATAGAGTGGCAAGTTTATTAAAGTTCTTAACTCTGATAAAGGAGGTGATTATGAATCTAATGAATTCATTGATTCTTGTAAACAACATGGTATTAAAAAACATATGACAACCAGGTATACTCCACAACAGAATGGAGTCACGGAAAGAAAGAATCAGAAAATTATGAATATGGCTCGAAGACTGCTCAAAACATGAAATTTGTCTAAATATTTATGGGTTGAAGTAGTTTCATGTTCAGTATATATTTTGAATAGATCACAACTTCCAGTGTTCAAAGTTTTGTACCTGAAAAGCAAGGAGTGGAAAAAAGGAAACTATTTCACACTTCCGAGTATTTGGTTGTATCTCTTTCACTCATGTTCCAGAAAAATTAATAAAGAAGCTTGATGATAGCAGTTCATCATCTTTAAGTGAGCTTGATTATAATCATTCTAAAATGAGAATATTAAGTGACACTTATGCACAAGATGATGTTGATGATATTGTAAATTTTGCATTCCTTTCATTTCAACCTACTTGTTTTGAAGAGGCTATAAAGGAAAAAGAATGGGAGATGCAATGAATAATGAAATCGATGTTATTGAAAAAAATCAAACTTTGGATTTGGTTGATCTACCTGATGATAAAACTTATATAGGTGTCAAATTGATTTTTAAAACTAAGTTAAATGAGAATGGCTTGATACAACTAAATATACCATTAGTTGTTGAATAATGGTTTCAGAAGGAGCGACCATGAACCCACTTTGTATATCAAGAATGATCATCAAGGTAATATGTTGATACTCTATATTTATGTTGATGACATACTTTATACAGGTAACATGCAGTTAGATGAATTTAAATCTATAATGAAAAATGAATTTGAAATGACAGATCTTTGATTAATGAGATACTTCTTAGGTATTGAAGTGAGACAAACACATCATGTTATCTTTATGGGTCAATAGAAGTATGCTACTAACATTTTGAAAAAGTTTAAGATGGAAAGGTGTAAACCGGTGGATACTCCTTTTGAAGTTGATACAAAGTTAAGTAAATATGATGTGGGTACTATTGTTAATTCAACATTGTAAAAGAAAAATGATAATAGTATTATGTATCTAACTACTACTAGACCTGATATAGCATTTTCATCTAGTTATATTTCCAGGTTTATGGAATCTTCTAAAGACTGTCATTGGAAATCTTGAAAAAGGGTGTTAAGATACATTACAGGTACAACTACTTATGGTTTATGGTATACAACCTCTACAGAGAGTAAGCTTGTTGGTTATATAGACAAAGATTATGCAGGATGTATTGATGATTGGAAAAGCACTTCTAGCTATGCTTTTCTATTTGGCAAAAACTTGATCTCGTGGTGATCCAAAAATTAGCCTAAATCTGTGTTATCTTCAACAGAGGTCGAGTAAGTTGCAGCAAATTTAGCATCATGTCAAGCAGTGTGGCTGATGAGACTTCTCTCTGACTTCGTATGTACACAAAATGAACCTATTTCAATATATTTTGACAACACTTCCACTATTTTCTTGTCAAAGAACAATATATTTAATAAAAAAGGAAAACATGTGGACACTCATTTTCACTTCATCCATGAAATTGGTAGGAATGGTGATATTGTTCTCTAATTTTGCGATTACAAGGAACAGTTAACAGATACCTTCACCAAACCACTAGGAAAAGTTAATTTTGAATTTCAAAGTAAGAATTTAGGCACTGAAATAATGTCGCCCACAAGATTAAGGGGGAGTGTTATAGATTAATCTTAGTTAAATAATTAGTTAATAGAATCGTTAGAAGTTAGTTAAACACTTATTTATAATTGTTGATCTAGTGTATAAATTCATCTCTAGGATAAAACATTTGTAGTGTGGTTGCTCTCAGAAATTTGGTTTTGATCCCATCTATTTTCATTGTTCTATTTTTCTCCTTTGTCTTGTCAATTTTTCATTCTCTGTTATTAGAAGCCCTAGTAGCCATACTTATATTATTCCAGTAATCTCATTCATTTCTGTTAATTTCTTTAGCATTCCAATGGGGGTTCGATTATGTTGTGATAGAGACTTCCCTTGAATGAATAACTCAAATAGTTTTGGTACTTTGATTCCAACTCCAACATCTGTTATAGAAGCCAAACTAGGCCACATAGTAACTCTAGGTTTCTCTTCTCTAGGATGATTACTTTAGTTTCTCAATTGGTGTAGAATAACTCACGTGTCTACTGATGCAGGTGGATATTGGTGGCCGCCCGCCTGTTCCACTTGGGGCCCCGAAGCCATTTTGAAGCCCCAAACGGAGATAGTATGCCGAATTTACATCCCTGGGAAGTTGAAACACCAATTTACCCAAATGGGGCCCATCTTTTTGGTGCTTCATCTCCTAGGGTTAGATTTTTGGACATTTATAATTCTCCATTGTTTCTCCATAATAAATAGGCCCTTGAGCCTTATTGTAATACAGTTCAGAGGTCTATAGTTGCCACATCTCTTCTCAGAGATTCACTACCAGCACCCTAGCTATTTTATTCCTATCATATTTGTAAGCATATTTCTGTGATTTGATATTAATGAAATGAAGCCTTATTTCCACTATCTTTCTATGTTTATGGTTATTTCTATATTCTGTTACATTCCTTCATAGATCTGGATCAGTGGTATCTTTAGGTTTGATTTTTCTCGATCCTTATTTGCATGTCCCCAACAAGGTCGGGGTATAATGAGTTAGGGCTTGATCTGGTGGAACCTTTGTAAGATCGGTCTCACAAACCCCAATGGATGCCCATGGGGGAAAAAAAGAAATATGAGGGAGCAGGAGATCCTATCAAAATATTGCTTGATGAGGCCCTCGAAAAACAAAGGAACGCGATGATGGATAACTTTGCCCAGATCCTTCAACTACTGAACACTGTCGATGCATCTACATCCAGCAAAAACTCTAGAGGCGCGACTCCCTTTAAGGTACAAGTAAACTTTGAAATTCCCATATTTGAGGGTCAAATAGATGCAGATGTTGTAGATAGATGGTTGAATCTATTAGAAGGATATTTCTCATTTCATGATTTTTCTAACCGGGAGAAGATTATTTTTACACTCCTCAAAGCTACCCCCCATGTCAAGGATTGGTGGGAAGCCTACTGTGAGAAAACGGACGAGACTGAACCCTCTCTGTTCTCAGCCATACCCACTTGGAATTCTTTCCAAGATGCCATCAAGGAACAATAGTATCTCGTGGGGAGATATGAGGACAAATACATACAATGGACCACGCTGCAGCAATAAAGGGATCAAGATGTGCATGAGCTAATGAATCTATTCCATACCCTGCGCAAAAAGTTGGGTATCAAGGATTCAAAGAAATAATTCATGCTAAAGTATTGTGGTTTTCGGCATAGATACATTCAGGAGGAAATGAAGTTCCTCAACACCTCCTCACTTGGTATGGCATACCAGTATGCTGCCAATATTGAGAAGAAATTCAAGCAGAAGAAGCGAGACTTTGGATCTGCGAATCAAAAGCAAGGGAAATGTACCCCCAAACCACAGAACAAAGGAAAAATCCAAGGCATGGTGGCCCAAGACAACCTGCCAAAGACACAAGCAAAGAACAACACTGCAAAGCCAAAGAAGGACACGGGAAAGTGGTGTGAGTTCCATAAGAGCTCCACTCACAACACAAGTGAGTGTCGGGCCAAGTAGTCACTGGTGGATGAGATGAGGGCTTCTGAATCAGATGCATTCTTAGACTTTGAATCATAACCTAACAAGGTGAATGACAAAAGGAAGCAGATTATTGATGCAGAGCCCAATGCCACTATTGCCACTATGAAGATCCAGAAAAGGAACCAGAAGATTCAGAGGAGGAAGAGCATATCTTCCACTCCCAGATGTGGGTAAAGGGTTCCCCAATATGGTTCATTGTCGACAATGGGAGCCAAAATAACCTCATTTCAGCATATTTTTTGAAGCAGTTGGGCTTGCCGACCATAGCGCACCCACAACCATACACCATCGAGTAGCTTCACGAAGGAAGGGATCTCCGCATCAGCCATCAGTGCCACCTTCCCTATAGCATCAAGCCCTTCACAGATGAGGTATTGTGTGAAATTTCTCCTATTGATGTTTCTAATGTATTATTAGGCCAACCATACTTGTGGAAGTGACATGATGTGTATGAGTCCTGACCTCGTGTTGTTATTGTTACTTTGGGAAATAAATTGTACATGATACCAGAGGTACCACTGCCTCCCATTATCTCTTTGGTTACTACAAAACAATGTAGTAAGCTCATTTCCCAAACCAGGAAATTTGTTTTACTGATGATCCGCCCCTAGGGCAAGAAGAAGACTGTGGCCACGACCTCCAGACATGGCTCCTTTGCACGACAACAACAAATGGACAAGGTTGTGGAGGATTATGGGGACATCTTCACATCACCAATAGGGGTGCCTCTACACTGTTAGGTCAAGCACCCCATTGACCTGACCCCAGGTGCGCTGCTACCAAATGGACCGGTCTATAGGCGCTCTATTCTGTAGAATGATGAAATCAAGAGGAAGATTCAGGAGATACTGTAGAAAGGTCACATCCGACCAATTTCATCGCCCTGTGGGAGCCCGATCGTGTTGGTACAGAAGAAGGATGGGACTTGGAGACTCTGTATTGATTATCGGGCACTAAAAAAGATCACTGTCCGAAATAGGTACCCTATCCCACGGATTGATGACCTTCTGGACCAACTCAAAGGGGAAAAATATTTTAGCAAGATTGACTTGAAGTCTGGGTATCACTAGGTACCAATTGAACCCTCTGATGTGTGGAAGACTACCTTCAAAGCCAAGGAGGGCCTTTTCAAATGGATCGTCATGCCTTTCAGATTGAAAAATTCTCTTGCAACCTTCATGAGGTTGATGGACGACATCTTGCATCCATTCACCAACTCATTTTTAGTGGTATACTTGGATGACATTCTCATCTTCAGCCAGACTTGGGAAGAGCACCTCCACCACCTCCGAGAAGTCCTCCAAACACTGCGGCAACACAAGTTGTGTGCCAATTTGGAGAAGTGGACTTTTGGCATGACCCAGGTTCAATATCTGGGATACGTTATTGATGACAGGGGGGTGCATGTGGATCCAGCCAAGATCCAATTCATTCAAGATTGGCTAGCCCCAACCACCCTAACAAAGCTTCACACATTTTTGTGTCTTGCTAATTTCTACCACAGGTTCGTGTTGGGATTTTCTCATATCACTTGGCCCTTGAGTCAAGTCACCAAAGCAGGAGTGAAAGAAAAATTCTATTGGTCGGAATCTCAATAGAAGGCGTTCGTAGAATTGAAACATCACCTCTGTTTTTCCCCAGTGCTCACATTACCAGACTTGCAACAGCCATTTGAGATTGAGACAGATGCATCTGACTATGCTATTGGGGCATTTCTTACTCAACAGGGGCATCCAATGGCATATCACAGTGAGACATTGTCCGACACAGTTCGAAATTATCCCACTTATGACAAAGAAATGTATTCCATTGTGCAGGCTTGTCGACAATGGAAGAATTACATTTTGGGGAAGGAGAAAATCATCCACATAGACCACTGACCCTTGTAGTTCATACAGACACAAGGGAAGTTGCAAAACGATCGCCATCAGAAGTGGTCCACATATCTGCAACAATTTCATTTGAACATCAAGTAAAAGAAGGGTAGCACCAATAATGTTGCAGATTGCCTTAGTCGACCACCGATCATGGCCATAACCACTGTTCTCAACTCTTGTGGGCATGAGACTTTTGATTGGCCACTTCTCTACAAGAGAGATCGAGAATTCAGCTACACATACAAGGCACTCTTGGGGGGTATGGAAGTTCCAAATTTCCACCTCCAAGATGCACTATTATGTCACCTAGGACACCTTTGTGTTCCTTCAAGAGAGCATGCCAAGATTATATGGGAAGCGCACTACAGTCGAGTCGCTAGACATTTTGGGGTGGAGAAAATAGTGGCAGTACTGCAAAAGTATTTCTATTGGCCAAAACTTCGACAGGATGTCGGGAAGTACATCAAATCCTGCACTGCTTGCACCATTTCCAAACCGACCATCAAGAAGCAAGGGCTCTATAATCCGCTACCTACCCCTAGTCAACCTTGGGAAACCATCTCCATGGATTACATGTCAGGCCTTCCTTCTACTAAGCATGGAAACGACCGTGTTTTCGTGGTCATCGACAAATTCTCAAAGATGACCATTATGGCGGCCTGTAAGAAGAATATCACAGCAAAAGCCACTGCTAAACTCTTCTTTGAATTAGTGTAGGTGCACTTTGGGATCCCACAGTCTATCATATCAGATTGCGATATCAGGTTCCTCAGCACATTTTGGTCGAGCCTTTGGTCAATGTTGGACACCAAGCTCATTAATTCCATAGCTTTCCATCCCCAAATTGATGGCCAGACAGAGGTCGTCAACAAGATGATTGTACACATTCTACGCATGTACAATTCAAAGCATCCACACACATGAGAGCCCTCCCTATGTATAACACAGTTATAACTATTCTCTCCATAGCTCAACTGGCC
The DNA here is from genome assembly GCA_034641835.2 of Pinus albicaulis. Taxonomy (NCBI): domain Eukaryota; kingdom Viridiplantae; phylum Streptophyta; class Pinopsida; order Pinales; family Pinaceae; genus Pinus; species Pinus albicaulis. The sequence goes on along the minus strand of CM076574.1, from coordinate 439,493,950 downwards.
ATGGCCCCTTTCAGGTGAGCTTGGGATTCCAGCCACGGCCCCTTTATCTATGTAATAAAGTAAAAGTAAATCTTAATAAGTAGAAATTTTGCTATATTTTTTTTAATATATATATATATATATATATATAATTCTAGTTTATATATCACATTTTTTTATAAATAATTATAATAATTAAAAACAAATTGTAATTTAATTAATCTATATAATTTGATTAATTTATATAATTTTGACAATGTAAAATATATAAATAAACAAGTATTTTAATACTATTCATATGTACCATTTATTTTATGTAACTGTATTTAAAAACAAAAAAAAATTGTGCACATAGAAGATAAAGTAAGGCATTCACTCACATGAAAAACTATTTTGTCATAAATTTAACATTGCAGAGGCTCAAAATACAATTATCTTGTGAAAAGACATTGACATTTTATATATTAAAATAGATATGGTATTCTGAGGAAGGTGTTTGCCATGTAAATTTAAGTTGAATGTGTAATTTTAATGTACTATTATTGGTGTTTGTCGATCAATGTGCTAGTAGCTAAATTAAATTTTTACAATTTCGTTGGAGTTAAACTTTCACTAATTCACATGCTTTAAGAAAGAAGAGGAGTAACACTTGTTTTTTTAACAAATATTCTTGAAAATAAATTTTAACTATACGAAGCATCTTTAGACACACACTCAGCCAATAAAATATTCAGGTACATAATGATTCAAGAGTCAATGAAAAGGCTGACGCGGAAACAAAAATATCCATAGAAAATTTAGGGTACCATTCCCTTTAACAAAACTTGAAACTAAATCTTACACTTCAACCTGAAAATCAATTCCACCAATTTGACCTGAAATTTTGCTTAAAATCTTAAATAATGGAGGTATACCAAATTCATCAAGAATATGTCGGGGAGAGCATTACCTGTTATTAATCGCAACTATCTCATATAAAACGCTTGCAAACAACATCGACGTCATGAAATAATGTATCAAAAAACACAGAAACTAAATTTTACACTTCAACGGACAAGAATATGTAAATAAAGAAATTTATTCCACCATTTAACCCAAAAAATTTCTTAAAACCTTAAAGAATAGAAGAAAAGTATCTCAAATGCAACAAGAAAAATTGGGAGAAAAATTGGGAGAACCTTATTGGTTATTAACCTCAACTATCTCATATAAAACGCTTGAAAACTACATGAGTGTCCTGTAATTTCTTATGTGTTGAACTCATAAACTGCAAATAGTTTCAATTTTGTGGATATTAATAATCTTTACACGATATTGTTCAATTTCCAAGGAGTAAAGAAGAAGAACAAAAAAGAAAATCCATTGTGATGACTCTCACTGTTCAAAACCATGAAAACAATATTTTATTCAACCATTCAATGCCAACGAACACAGTTTTAATTGAAGGGGAGGAGGATACCAAATCGAACCCGATCGATCCTGCCATTAAATGTTATAAGATATGGCAGTTGAGTTCATTGATTGCTAATGATTCGCTATTCAATTTCCCGAAATACCATTGTACAAAGGCAGAGGCTATGGCTGAGTTTAGTGATTGCTAACGATTTTCCATTCAATTTCTCGAAATACCATTGTACGAAGACAGAGGCTCGGGGTTCGAGATGTGAGGGAATGGATGCAGACACAACAATCCAGAGTTATATATGCCTATGCAATGGGTGACCATATGGTAGATGTTGGTCAGATGGGATAGGGTTATGGAATTGAGGTCTAATAAAGACTCTAAGGGGGCATTTAATAACCTATATCTTACCATATATTGCTTTCCATGATCTATGTTCTCATCAATTCTGGTTTCCATTATAAATGGAGAAGTGTATTAAACTTTCTACTTTGCTCATGAAACATAAATCACCATCGGATTCTTGTCACTGAGAGGTGTAAAATTGACATAAATTTTGTCGAAAATGGACTCCTACAACTTCAGGCCCTCAAAGAATATTTTGGTACCCTCAAGATTCCCTAAGATTATGTTTTGTAGGGAATCTCCAAATCTACTGCTCAGATGGTCATTTTGAATTTACCGTCACGTTACGTGAAAAATTCCAGTTAAAATGATTATAAACTTCATAGCATTCTGATAAAATGGAATTTTACCTCCCCATTGAATCTTTGAGGAATCAAAGAATATTCTATGAAAAATATTATGTGTCTTGAAAAATGTGCCCACACATGGTTCCGCCTTACTATGTGGTCGTGGTTTCGCACTCCTGCTTTGTTAGTCTGCCCTCGCTCTACTGTAGAAATTTGAATAGCTGATATGTTATCCACTGAGATTCTCCTGATCACACACTATTTTAACTTCATGCACAATATAGAATCTCCTCTACCATTGATCATTAATTGCGGAAATAAAAACAATCGCATGCGCACATTAAAACCATAAAAATTCACACATATGAACACAATATTTTATGGGAAATCTTAAAGCTGAAAACCCCCAACTATCTGTATATTATATGTCATAGAGATCATGTAACAATCATCATACAGATCTCCTCACAAGCTCTCAGTACAATCTCCAATTGCTACACACTAATCAAGCTAGATCTAGCAAAACACATGCTCCAATCTCTGCCACCTGATAGCCTGCCTCTACTGCACAATCAATGCTGAAGAATGGCTCATAAATAACTTCAAACCACCTGGCTTGTACTACACAATCCTCATTGGCATCTCCAATCACTGGTTGTTGCAAATCATGCAACAGTATAGTCACAACTGATAGTCACACTGCTCTTTCACCTATCTCTTCACCGATCTCCACTGAAATTGTCCATGCACTGAAGTTAACTGATGTATTCTTTAGTTGATTAATGAGTTTATAATTAGTGAATTAATTAATAATTAATTCACACCACTCTCACTAGTGTATCAATCAGTTAGACTAGATACAACTAGCTCAACTATGTTTAGCTTAGTTAAACTGAACACAACTCCATTAACTTCCTCAATCAATTCCACCAAACTCTCTCACATGATTTCTAACTGAATTATCCATGCAATAGCTCCACTTAAACCTTAAGAATAGCGTAATTCCTTCTATCAGCTCATGTGCCACATCTGTGCACTTAACTGAAGTGCTCCAAGAGAATAAGATAATGTTTATAGTACAAATATTATTAAGAGCTAATAATATTCGACATATCTATTTTTAGACTGGAAATCTAAAAATAGATTCTGCCTAATATGTCTAAAAATAGAGGTCCATCTATTTTTTCCAACTTGACCAACCATCCACAAATAGCATCCTGCAACTCATAGAATATGATCCACATGTCTAAAAATAGACTTTGCGCCAAAAATAGCCTACGGGCCCACTTAGTGAAGGTGACTCTTTTCACTAAGCTCATCATCTTGTTGCAATCTCAACACTCCCTCTCAACAAGATAAGGATTATCTTCCACCCCTATCCTACCTCTGTGGTATTCGAATTCGCTCCTGGTGAGCGCCTTCGTCAAGATATCAGCATCCTGATCCTCCGTGGGAATCTATGAAAGTAACATGATCTTCCGCCGCACACAATCTCTGATATGATGATACTGGATGTCAATGTGTTTAGATCTATCATGAAATACTGGATTAACCGAGAGTTTAATGCAACTCTGATTATCAAAATAAATCACAGTAGGATCTAAGTGTGAACCGAACAACCCGACTAGGATATTCCTCATCCATATAGCCTCGCATGTAGCCAAAATATCTGCCATATACTCGGCCTCTGCCATATACTCAGTTTCTGCTGAACTGAGTGCCATGGATCTCTGCTTCCTGTTGTACCAGGAAACTGATGTTGACCTGATAATGAAAATCCCTCCAGATGTGCTCTTTCTGTCCGTTGGGCTCCCTACCCAATCTGCATCCGTGAAGCCACATAGCTTCACCTCATCCGACTGTCTGTATCGTAATCCATATCTCGATGTGCCTCTGAGATATCTCAATACATGCTTCCCCCTCTTCCAAAAGAGCTTGGTAGGCTTAACCATAGCTTGTGAAAGTTGGATAACATCATAGCATATGTCAAGTCGTGTATTGACCAGATACATGAGCGACCCCACCAACTATCAATAAACAGTGGCATCCACTACCTCTGCCGAAGTAGCATCCTCCTTCCTCCATCCACCAGGAAGAGGAGTATCAACAGGCCTACAGGCATGCATGTTGAACTTCTCCAGTATCTCCTGGGCATACTTTCCTTGATAAAAATATAGTCCATTACTACGCTGCCAAATTTCCAATCCCAGGAAATAATGAAGGATGCCCAAGTCCTTCATCTCAAACTCCTTTGCAAGATCAGCCTTGCATGAGTGTATCAACAGTTCATCACCTGTCAAAATCAAATAATCTACATAAAGTACAATGATCAGCAACTTACCCTCCACCGCAATCTGGTATAGGTTCGGATCTGCCTCACTCTTGGAGAATCCAAGTCTGGTGAAATAACTATCTATCCATGTGTACCAAGCACGAGGTGCTTGTTTCAACCCATACAATGCTCTTTTGAGCCTGCACAAATGAGACTCGCTGTTGAAGATCTCGAAACCTTCGAGCTGCTCTATGTACACCTCCTCCTCAATCACCCCGTTGAGGAACGTAGTCTTCACATCCATCTGATGAATGTGCCACCTCATCTGCGCTAAGAGACCAAGAATCGTCCGTATGGAAGAATACCTTGCGACAGGTGCAAAGGTTTCTTCATAATTGATCCCCTCAAACTGTGAGAAGCCTCAGGCAACAAATCTTGCCTTGTACTTCTCCACACTCCCGTCAGTTGCTTGCTTCACTTTGTAGATCCATCTCGAGCCCACCACTGATTTCCCTTCCGGTCTTGGCACAAACTCCCATGCATTGTTTTTGAAAATCGTATCATACTCTTCCACCATGGCATCTACCCATGCAGAATCCTCCATAGCTTCCTCTAATGAGGATGGCTTCGTCATGATACACTTGCTCATAAGAGCCATGTATCCAGTATACGAGTCAGGTGATTGTCTCTATCTGTGTTGTGATGTAGGTGCTCCTACAATCCTCTCTGCATCTTGAGCCAGTCGCTCACCTTCTATAGTGCACTTTCGCCCTCTGATGGTTGGCGTTGCATGAGTGGTCTCTTCCACTCCATGAACCTCCTCTTGTGGCTGATCCACATCCCAAGGCTCATCCTTAGGAACTAATAGCTCCTCATCTGCATGAAAGTGTGGCTCCCTCTCAAGTGAACACTTCATGGCTTTCTCCTCATGAAATTTGATATCCTGTCGCACAACAGTCTTGCGACTGTTTGGCAAATACACACGATAGTTGTGGGGTGTATCAGTGTATCCCAAAAATATCCCAACCTCTGCAGTCGGCTCCAGCTTCTTCCTGGCATCCTTCGTCACATGAATGTAAGCAGGTGAAAAAAAAACCCTCAAATGGGAAATATCAGGCTTCTTACCAGAAAACGCCTCCTCGGGTGTACTCATGCCAAGTATCCTGTGAGGACAATGGTTTTTCACATAAACCGCAGTATTGCATGCCTCATCCCACAAGTTTATGGGAAGGCCCTGATCATGCAACATCGCTCGTGTAGCACCCACAATCATTCTGTTCTTTCACTCTAAAAACCCATTCTATTGTGGGTTATGAGGTGTTATGAGCTCTCTTTGAATTCCTTCTGCGCTGCAAAATTCCTTGAACTTGCCAGAGATGAATTCACCACCATTGTTGCTCCTAAGAGCCTTCACCTGCTTCCCCGATTCTTTCTCAACAAGTGCCTTGAACTCACAGAACTTTGAGTATGTCTCACTCTTCTTCTGCATGAAGAAGATCCAGCACTTACGAGAAAAATCATCAACAAATATCACATAGTACCTATGCTTTGCTGTCGAAGCTACTAAGAAAGGTCCACACATGTCTGTGTGAATTCTCTCAAGGATCATTGTGGCATGACTATCCTTCTCATGAAAGGTGGCTTTCACAAATTTTCCCAAAGTACATCCCTTGCACTGATCTGACTGCGCAAGTGTACCTTTGGGAAGCCCAGTAGAAATCCACTTCAATATCTTCAAAGCTCGATGGTGAAGGTGGCCCAAACTCTGGTGCCACAGCTCGCCATCATCCCGGCTCACCACTCCTTCTGCCTTGCCTGCCATTGCTGCACAACCATCTACCTGCAATTGATAAAGGTTCTTAACTCGAACCCCTATCCTCCGAGTCTCACCAGTTGCCTTACTGTGCAGGAAAGCCTTTCCCTCGCTAAAGACAACATCATATCCCTTGTCTTCTAACATGGCCACCGAGATCAGATTATTCTTCAATCCTGGAACATGCATCACTTCCTTCAATACAAAGGGTTTACCAGACTCCCTCTCAAAGGAAATGGTACCAATACCGGTCGCACTGTATCTACCATCATCGCCCATCTCGATGTACACTCCAAGATCTTTCTCATCCAGATAAGTAAACAAATCTTTGTCTCCGGTCATATGAAAAGACGCACCACTATCAAGAAACCACACTGAACCGATCACACTTGAGACCAATCATGTGATCAGCGAAAAATCCAGCTCAAACTGCGAGGCTAAGGCCTCTCCAGCTATAGATCCAGCAGCCTGCTTATTTTTCTTCTTCTATGGAGAATTAGTGGTGTAATGTCCGTGTTGGTGACAGTGAAAGCACTTCACCTTGGACATGTCCTGCTTCTTGCCTTTCACACCGGATTGAGAAGCATTCTTCTTGCTCTTCCCCTTCCTTGCTTTGGCAGCCAAAGCACAATTTTCTTCATTTGAGTTCTTTGATGAAGATCCATCCTTGGTACTTCGCCTTATCTCCTCTTACACAAGATCTGACCAAAGTCACTCCCATCCTAGCAATTTCTCCCGACCATTGACAAAGTCCTGATAGGAATGCCAACTCTTCGGAAGCCTAAGGAGAGCCAATCTCACCAAGTCCTCGTCATCAACAGTAACCCCCACACTTCACAGCTCATCCCTACATTGGATGAACTTCGTGAGGTACTCGGGTATACTATCGCCTTTCTCCATTTTTATGTTTCAGAGTCTATCCTTGAGCGCCAACTTCCTCTGGTTGCTCTTGCTTTGAAATAAATCTGTCAAAGATTTTCACATCAAGAATGGAGAAGCTTTACCATGAAGGCTGGACACTATGTGATCCTTCACACCTTCCAACAGAATCCTTCGACACTTTGTTGTCTTCTTTTGCCATGCGTCAAGTACGGAAGCATCGCTAGAAGTAGGTTTTGAAATTTCTGCATTTATGAACTCCTTCAACCCATTGTCATCCAGCACCACCTCCATCTTGTCCTTCCATGTAATATAATTTGAGCTGCCCTCAAGGGAATACTCCAATCGCAGTCCATTGAAAAACATCTCAACTTCGACACCAAGAAAACACTACTGCAAATTTGAATTCCACCAGCTCAAAACTCAACCGCTTCAATGTTTTGCAACTGCTCCAATGATCAATATCGCTTTGATACCATGTAGAAATTTGAATAAATGATATGTTATCCACCGATATTCTCCTAATCACACACTATTTTTACTTCATGCACAATACAAAATCTCTTCTACCATTGATCATTAATTGTGGAAATAAAAACAATCCCATGCGCACATTAAAACCATAAAAATTCACACATATGAACATAGTATTTTATGGGAAAGCTTAAAGCTGAAACCCCCCAACTATCTGTATATTATATGTCATAGAGATCATGTAACAATCATCATACAAAGCTCCTCACAAGCTCTCAGTACAATCTCCAATTGCTACACACTAATCAAGCTAGATCTAGCAAAACACATGCTCCAATATCTGCCACCCGATAGCCTGCCTCTACTACACAATCAATGCTAAAGAATGGCTTATAAATAAATTTGAACCACCTGGCTTGTACTACGCAATCCTCATTGGCATCTCCAATCACTGGTTGTTGCAAATCATGCAACAGTATAGTCACAACTGATAGTCACACTGCTCTTTCACCTATCTCTTCACTGGACCTCTCCACTGAAACTGTCCATGCACTAAAGTTAACTGATGTATTCTTTAGTTGATTAATGAGTTTATAATTAGTGAATTAATTAATAATTAATTCACACCACTCTCTGTAGTGTATCAATCAGTTAGACTAGATACAACTAGCTCAACTATGTTTAGCTTAGTTAAACTGAACACAACTCCATTAACTTCCTCAATCAATTCCACCAAACTCTCTCACATGAGTTCTCACTGAAGTATCCATGCAATAGCTCCACTTAACCCTTAGGAATAGCGTAATTCCTTCTGTCAGCTCTTGTGCCACATTTGTGCACTTAATTGAAGTGCTCCAAGAGAATAAGATAATTTTTATAGTCCAAATATTATTAAGAGCTAATAATATTCGACATATCTATTTTTAGACTGGCAATCTAAAAATAGATTCCGCCCAATATGTCTAAAAATAGAAGTCCATCTATTTTTTCCAACTTGACCAACCATCCACAAATAGCATCCTGCAACTCATAGAATATGATCCACATGTCTCAAAACAGACTTTGCACCAAAAATAGCCTGCGGGCCCACTTAGTGAAGGCGACTCTTTTCACTAAGCTCATCATCTTGTTGCAATCTCAACATCTGCCTCTCGTGCAAATGAGTTTTAGGTTTTTATATAATGTTTTGGGCAAAATTAACCATGAATGCATCGTTGTTGCAATGGTGAAAAAAATTAATTGGTTGGACAGGGGTCGAGGGATAAAATTCCGCCTCTCTAATAATAGTCGTTGTTTGTTTCTATGTTTGGGCATGTTTTTAAAATATATATAACCATGGCATGTTGTGGTTATGGCATATAATCATTGGATTGAATTGGCGGTGCACTATATATGTTTGTGTTTAATTTTGGGTGATGGTTTGGTTGGTTGTTTGATGGTTCATTGGGTTGTCCATGGAGTGGGCCGACCTACGTAGCCAGGTGGGTTCGATTGCCCCCAACCCGCTTAAATGTGGTGCCATATCGGTGGTAATAGCATATTTATGGTTTGGGGGCGAGGCGGCGTTGGTGGTGGGCCTGCTCCACACGGACCCGACCCAACCCTCTTTAAACAACATATAATTGTTTTCGTGGCCCCTTTTTTTAGTGTAGAAGTTCCTAGATTCCGGTGGGGTTGAAAACCCACCCCCAGCGACATATTTTTTATTTTATTTTTATTGTAATGAGGTTCGATGGGGGTGGCAAGGGTCATGGCCCACCACTCCATTTTTAATATATTTTTCGTTATTTTAAAACAAATTGTCATTTTTAATTTTAACAAAAATAAGGGTCACTAGGAAAATTAACGAGGCCACAATTTTGCCCATTTTCGAGAGCTGGGTTCCTTGCTGGTTAACAGTCAATTTGTGGGACACTTAAAGATAGCCTTGTGCCCAAATTTGATTGAAACTTCTCTTACCGTTTTAAAACCATAATAACCATGAATGTAAATTATATGTTTTCCTAATCAAAATTTCCAAAATTTCCATAGTGAAGAAAATCAATATATACAAAATAAATAGTTGAAAATGAGTTATCATTGCAAAACATTCATAAAGATGATAGTTTTCCATTATTCTTATTTGCAGGTTAATGTTATACTTGGAAGATATGTTTAGTTTATTTAATATATATTTAAATGCTATTGAGCATGATTAAATTATTTGCATTCACAATTTTTATATTATTTTTCAATTTCCAATTTTAAAGTTGAATATGGAAATATGGAAGTTTGAGTGATAATATTAAAAAAAGCTAAGAAAATTGTGATTCAGAGAATAAGTTGAGGTGGGAAGTTGTTGATAGTTTTAAAATTTTATTCAAACTCGAATTCGCCCTTTTCTTTCTCACTGAATGTGATCTGAATAACCTTATTTCCTCCTTGATATCCTCAAACAAAATATCAAAAACCAAACTTTGATCTCATCACTTTATTTTATTTTTTCAAATGAAAATATTAATTTCTAAAATTATAAACTTTATGAGTTATAAAGTCAATTTCAACTAACTAAATTATTTATCATAATTTTCTTAATTTTAGACTTCAGAAGAATTTAAAAATGTCAAAATAAATAAAATTTGAAGATATATTTTGCATGCATGGACACAATGCCTATGCATAGATACCTATTTCAGCTACAATTTTAAGAGATTGCATAAAAATCATGGCCAATATGATCACTATCATATCCTATACATTTTTTTCTTCAATATCTATCTCTCAAAGATTTTCTCCTTTATGGAACAAATATGTGATAAAAGAATATTGGGACCCTTTTTTTATTAGTAACCAAATGTTTAAAATATGCTAATAGACATCTAAATTTAGGGTTAGGGTTTTTGCATGTGATTCCAATAAATGTAAAAATTTCAATCCTCTAAAAGCTAAATGTGGCATCCACTAGGTACCATGATGATTAACACTATATGTCGAAATAGGAAGGGATGCAATTGAACTTCAGCTGGATGGAGGAAGTAGTGGAGATCAATTCTCTCTTGCACTAATCATAGAGCTGAAATTCATGGTATATATTCAGGGTTAATCATGCTCTTTTTCAACTCAAACCAATGTCCAACTCTCCAGAGTTAATCATGCTCTTTATACATTAATCTCACTAGGTTTTCCACCACTCGGATCTCGCGATGATTCCAAAGAATAAGCGATGATTCAAAAGTTAAAAGATCTATATCTATATAATAAAGTAAAAGTGAATCTTAATAAGTAGAAATTTTTTTATATGTTTTTTAATATATATATAATTCTAGTTTATATATCCCATTTTTTTTATAAATAATTATAATAATTTAAAACAAATTATAATTTAATTAATCTATAGAATTTAATTAATTTATATAATTTTGACAATGTAAAATATATAAATAAACAAGTATTTTAATACTATTCATATGTACCATTTATTTTATGTAACTGTATTTAAAAACAAAAAAAAATTGTGCACATAGAAGATAAAGTAAGGCATTCACTCACGTGAAAAACTATTTTTTCATAAATTTAACATTGCATAGGCTCAAAATACTATTATCTTGTGAAAAGTCATTGACATTTTATATATTAAAATAGAGATGGTATTTTGAGGAAGGTGTTTGCCATGTAAATTTAAGTTGAGTGTGTAGTTTGAATGTACTATTATTGGTGTTTGTGGATCAATGCACTTGTAGCTAAATTGTATTTTTGCAATTGTGCTGGAGTTAAACTTTCACTACTTCACATGCTTTAGGAACGAAGAGGAGTAACGCTTGTTTTTTAACCAATATTCTTGAAAATAAATTTTAACGATATAAAGCATCTTCAGACAGACACTCAACCAATAAAATATTCAGATACACACTGAATCAAGAGTCAATGAAAAGTTTGGCGCAGAAAACCCAACGTCCATAGCAAATTTAGGGTACGGTTCCCTTTAATAGAACTTGAAACTAAATCTTACACTACGACCTGCAAATTAATTCCACCAATTCAACCTGAAATTTTTCTTAAAATCTTAAATAATGGAAGTAAGTATACCAAATTCATCAATAATATGTTGGGGAGAGCCTTACGAGTTATTAATTGCAACTACCTCGTATAAAACGCTTGTAAACAACACCGACATCTTGAAATACTATATTGAAAAACAAAAGAACTAAATTTTACTCTTCAACAGACAAGAATATGTAAATAAGGAAATTCATTCCACCATTCAACCTAAAAAATTTCTTCAAACCTTAAAGAATAGAAGAAAAGTATGTCAAATGCAACAATAAAAATTGGGAGAGCCTTACGTGTCTTGAAAAATTGGGAGAGCCTTACTTTATTAACCTCAACTATCTCGTATAAAATGCTTGCAAACTACATGAGTGTCTTGTAATTTCTTATGTGTTCAACTCATAAACTGCAAATAGTTTAATTTTGTGGATATTAACAACCTTTACAACATATTGCTGGATTTCCACAGAGTAAACAAGAAGAACGAAAAAGAAAATCCATTGTCATGACTCTCACTATTCAAAACCATGAAAACAATATTTTATTCAACCATTCAGCTCCAACGAATAGAATTTTAATTGTAGGGGAGGAGGATACCAAATCGACCCCAATCTATCTTGCCATTAAATGTTACAAGATATGGCGGTTGAGTTCATTGATTGCTAATGATTCACAATTCAATTTCCCAAAATACCATTGTACAAAGGCAGAGGCTCCGGTTGAGTTCAGTGGTTGATAACGATTCTCCATTCAATTTCCTAAAATACCATTGTACGAAGGAAAAGGCTCGGGGTTCGAGATGTGAGGGAATGGATGCAGACACGGAATCCAGAGTTATATATGCCCATGCGATGCGTGGCCATATGGTAGATGTTGGTCAGATGGGATACGGTTATGGAATTGAGGTCTAATAAAGACTCTAAGGGGGCATTTAATAACCTATAGCTTACCATATATTGGTTGCCAGGATCTATGTTCTCATCAATTGTGGTTTCCATTATAAATGGAGAAATGTATTAAACATTCTACTCTGCTGATGAAACATACATCATCGTCAGATTCCTCTCACTGAGAGGTGTAAAATTCACACAAATTTTTTCGAAAATGGACTCCTACAACTTTAGGCCTTCAAAGAATATTTTGGTGCCCTCAAGATTCTCTAAGATTCTGTTTTGTAGGGAATCTCCAAACCTACTGCTCAGATGGTCATTCTGAATTTACCATCACGTTCCATACAAAATTCTGGTTAAAATGACTATAAAATTCATATCATTCTGACAAAATGGAATTTTACTTCCCCATGAAATATTTTGGGAATCAATGAATATTATCTGCAAAAGATTACGTGTCTTGAAAAATGTGCCCACACATGGTTCCACCTTACTATGGGGTCATGGTTCCGCATTCCTACTCCGCTAGTTTGCCCTTGCTCTACCTCCCGTGCAAATGAATTTTTGGTTTTTATATAATGTTTTGGGAAAAGTTAACCATGAATAGATCGTTGGTGAAATGGTAGAAAAAAAGTAATTAGTTGGACTGGGGTCGGGGGATAAAATCTCGCCTCTCTGATAATAGTCGTTGTTTGTTTTTATGTTTGGGCACATTTTTAAAATATATATAGCCATGACATGTTGTAGTTATGGCATATAATCATTGGATTGAATTGGAGGCATGTTATATATGTTTGTGTTTAATTTTGGGTGATGGTTTGGTTGGTTGTTTGACCGTTCGTTGGGTTTCCCATAAATTTCCATAGTGAAGAAAATCATATATATAAAATAAATAGTTTTCCATTATTCTTATTTGCAAGTTAATGCTATACTTGGAAGATACATTTAGTTTATTTAATATACATTTAAATGCTATCGAGCATGATTAAATTATTTTCATTCACAAATTTTAAATTATTGTTCAATTTCCAATTTTAAAGTTTTAATATGGAAATATGGAAGTTTGAGTGATAATATAAAAAAATAAAAGAAAATTGTAATGCATAGAAGAAGTTGACGTGGGAAGTTATTGATAGTTTTAAAATTTTATTCAAACTCAATTTCACCCTTTTCTTTCTCACTTGATGTGATTTCTAATGTTTTTTTCATCCACTCATTACAATAATTTAAAATTTAGTGAATAACTCTATTTCCTCCTTGAGATCTTCAAAGAAAATATCAAAGATTAAATTTTGATCTCATAAACGATCTCATAAATTTTGATCTCTTGCCGTTTTAAAACCATAATAACCATGAATGTAAATTAGATGTTTTCCTAATCAAAATTTCCAAAATTTCCATAGTGAAGAAAATCAATATATATAAAATAAATAGTTTTCCATTATTCTTATTTGCAAGTTAATTTTATACTCAGAAGATACGTTTAGTTTATTTAATATAAATTTAAATGATATCGAGCATGATTAAATTATTTGCATTCACAATTTTTAAATTAATTCATATTCCTGCTCTTAGAAAGTTTAGTTTTCCTATATCTTTCATTTTTTTTTGGTTCATTCATATTCATTAATTTCTTCAGCATGGAAATGATGTTCGGGTTCCGTTGTGAACTAGGAGTTATGTATAATGAACCTAGATCGCTGTCATTTCTTGTGGACTACATTTTTCTCTCAAAAGCCCTAGTGGAATGAGAATTGGGTTCTATTTTAAGGTGGGCTTCCTCCAAATTGTTATTATGTCCAGTTCTAAGACCAGTTCTCTAGTAGTACTTCTGTTATTCTAGTAATATCATTCATTTCTATTAATTTCTTTCGCTTTCCAATGGGGGTTCAATTATGTTGTGATGGAGAGTTCCTTGAATGAATAACTCAAATAGTTCTGGTACTTTGACTCCAACTCGAACATCTGTTACAGAAGCCAAACTAGACCACATAGTAACTCCAGGTTTCTCTTCTCTAGGGTGATTACTTTAGTTTCTCAATTGGTTTAGTATAACTCATGTGTCTACTTATTATAGTTAGCTTAACTTGGTTGTCTGTCATATTTAATCAAGTAAGAGTCTTTGATATTCAAAGCTCAACACCATTTCTATATATTGAAGGTTAATCATGTTCTTTTGCAACTTAAACCAATGTCCAACTCGTAGCCATGGCATGTTGTAGTTATGGCATATAATCGTTGGATAGAATTGGAGGTGTGTTATATATGTTTGTGTTTAATTTTGGGTGATGGTTTGGTTGGTTGTTTGACGGTTCGTTGGGTTGCCCATGCAGTGGGCCGACGTACGTAGCCAAGCGGGTTTGATTCCCCCCGACCCACTTAAATGTGGTACCATATCGGTGGTAATATCATATTTATGGTGTGGGGAAGCGGGGGGGGGGGTTGGGGGTTTCCGCTCCACACGGGCCTGACCCGACCCTCTTTAACCTACATATAATTGTTGTTGTGGCCCTTTTTTTTAGTGTAGAAGTTTCTAGATTTTGGTAGGGTTGACAACCCACCCCCCGAATGACATATTTATTTATTTATTTTTATTGTAATAAGGTCCGACGGGGGTGGCGGGGGTCATGGCCCACCAGTCCATTTTTTAATATATTTTTCGTTATTTTAAAACAAATTGTCATTTTTAATTTTAACAAAAATAAGGGTTACTGGGTAAATTAACGAGGCCACAATTTCGCCCATTTTTGGGAGTTGGGTTCCTTGCTGGTTAACACTGAATTTGTGGGACACTTAAACCTAGCCCAGTGCCCAACTTTGACAGAAACTTCTCTTACCGTTTTAAAACCATAATAACCATGAATGTAAATTAGTTGTTTTCCTAATCAAAATTTCCAAAATTTCCATAGTGAAGAAAATCAATATATATAAAATAAATAGTTTTCCATTATTCTTATTTGCAAGTTAATTTTATGCTTGGAAGATACGTTCAGTTGATTTAATATATTTAAATGCTATCGAGCATGATTAAATTATTTTCATTCACAATTTTTAAATTATTGTTCAATTTCCAATTTTAAAGTTTTAATATGGAAATATGGAAGTTTGAGTGATAATATAAAAAAATAAAAGAAAATTGTAATGCATAGAAGAAGTTGAGGTGGGAAGTTGTTGACAGTTTTAAAATTTTATTCAAACTCAATTTCACCTTTTTCTTTCTCACTTGATGTGATTTCTAATGTTTTTTTCATCCACTCATTACAATTTTAGTGAATAACTCTATTTCCTCCTTGAGATCTTCAAAGAAAATATCAAAGATTAAATTTTGATCTCATAAGTTTTGGGATTTTTGTGGAAGAAGAAAAGATAAACGAGTGGCACTTGAGAGTAGCACCTCACACAACCTGTGCCCCACACTAAGATAAACGATAAATGAATGGCAATTGAAAGAAGCACCTCACACAACCCGTACCCCACTCAAAAGAAAGAAATATAAATACCCTGAGGAGACACGGATTGTGAGGGCGGCGGAAACCAGACGTCTGTTATGCCCGCCTCTGCTGCATCGTCTACAATCCCCTTCAACACGTTGTACCACGAAGAAGTCTTGGAGGACTCCCAATTGAAGCACTGGTGGAGCACCCATTTCCAATCATTTCTATTTCTATTTCTATTTCACTGCTACGTCCTAACAAATTAACCAACCGCTATTTCTATTTCTGTTTCAGTCCTACCTAACAAACAAAGCGAATCTCTTACCTGCAGCAAAACGGTGCTCAGAGGGTCGCCATTACTGGTGTTAGTATTGCCGCCGCTTGAAACTCTTGACGTTGGTGTTGGAGCTGGTGCTTGTGCCACCGCATTGATGATTACGGAACCTAGGAACCACCGCATTGATGATTACGGAACCATCGCATTGATGTGCTCTTTCCATCTGGTGGACTTCCTACGCAATCTGCATCTGTGTAGCCTTGCAGCTTCACTCCCTTTTTCTGTCTATACCATAATCCATACTCTATAGTGCCCCTGCGATATATCAAGACTTTCTTCCCCGCCTTCCAAAAGATTTTGGTCAGATTAACCATTGCTTGGCTCAGCTGGTTAACTGCGTAGAAAATGTCTAGTCTGGTGTTCACCAAGTACATCAGTGAACCCACTAGCTGCCTGTAGACAGTATCGTCCACTACTTCTCCTGAAGTGGCAACCTCTTCCTCCAATTTCCCCGAAGAGGAGTCTCCATGGGTTTACATCTCTCCACGTGAAACTTACCCATAATCTCTTTGGCATACTTTCCTTGAGAAAAAAATAGTTCACCATCCCGCTGCCATATTTCCAAACCAAGGAAATAGTGAAGGAGTCCCATGTCCTTCATTTCGAACTCTCTTGCAAGATCCTCCTTGAAAGAATGTTTCAGTTGATCATC
The DNA here is from genome assembly GCA_034641835.2 of Pinus albicaulis. Lineage (NCBI taxonomy): Eukaryota > Viridiplantae > Streptophyta > Pinopsida > Pinales > Pinaceae > Pinus > Pinus albicaulis. The sequence goes on along the minus strand of CM076574.1, from coordinate 439,477,100 downwards.
ACCTGTCAAAATTATATCATCAACATAGAGTACGATAATCAATATCTTACCATCAACCAAAATCTGGTACAGGTTCACATCCGCTTCACTTTTGGTGAAGCTCAACCTGGTGAAATAGCTGTCAATCTGAGTGTACCAAGCACGAGGTGCTTGCTTCAGCCCATATAGTGCTCTCTTCAGTTGTCACACATGCAATTCACTATAAAAAATCTCAAAACCTTCTAGCTTCTTTATGTACACTTCTTCCTCAATAACTCTATTGAGAAACAAAGTTTTCACATCCATCTGATGAATATGCCACCCCATCTACATTGAGAGTGCAAGGATGCATCTAATGGAATAGTACGTCACAACTACTGTGGAATTCTCCTCACAGTCAATCCCATTAACTTGTCAGAATCCATGTGCCACAAATCTGGCCTCGTACTTCTCCACACTCTTATCTGTCGCTTGCTTCACCTTATATATCCATCTAGCACTACAAGAAAAAATCACATTGGTGAGGGTCATGCTTGTGACGGACCTTTAAGGTCCGTCACCAATGTCACATATGGTGATGGTCCTTCAAAAACCGTCACTGTAAGTGTATATAGTGATGGTCCTTTATGGTCTGTCACCGAAGACATTTTCAATGACACTTTTGGTGAGGGTCGTTAAAGGCCCATCACTAATTCTCTCTTTGGTGACACTTCTAGTGACGAAATTTTAATGATCCTCACCAATGCTCTTTTTGTTACTTTTGGTGACGGTCAAAACATGTCTGTCATTATTGATCATTAAAAAACCGTCACTGTAAATGTATATAGTGATGCTCCGTTATGGTCCGTCACCAAAGACATTTTCAATGACACTTTTGGTGAGGGTCGTTAAAGGCCCATCACTAATTCTCTCTTTGGTGACACTTCTAGTGACAAACTTTTAATGACCCTCACCAATGCTCTTTTTGTTACTTTTGGTGACAGTCAAAAAATGCCTGTCATCATTGATCATTACAATGAGTTTTTGATGACGCTACGTGCCTGTTAATATATTTTTTGTCAAAAGATAACGATTTAATACAATTATTGTGGAGTATTTTTTATAATATGTCCAAGGCCATAGTGGTTAGGGTCAGTCAATTTTTGTAGAAGTAATTAGTGTGTATCTTTTCCCTCAAGTAATGACTAGTCGAATAGAGATTTCCTATGAGTCAACACATGATTCATATCTATTAAGTTTATTATCTAGCAAATTCCCTTTAGATAAAGTTCCACTATTGTGTGTATGAAATATATTATTTAATACATAATCAAGCTTTGACAATTCTATTAATGAGAAAGACCTAACAATCCTCAACAATTTGGGCACACCTTAAATTAATGCTTTGGCACACACTAACATTTCTTAGCACCCCACATGTCTTGGAACATATTTGTACCTAGAACATATTGTGATGACACTGACGCCCAAGCACATGGTGGCATGCGCTAGCACAACATGGAACTCTCCTAGCATGTGTTGGCATACCGCATATAGTCCCTAGCATGCCCTGGAACACCTTGGTTGAATGCATTAACATACATTAGCACTTGGTACACAATGCCACTTGGCATGTATTGGGACCTATTATTAGTGTGCCTAGCATGCCCCTTTTCAAAAAGATAAAGTCCCGACTTATTAACCCTCTTAATATTGGTTCTTCCTTTTGTTGCCTTGACACATATTGACATACCCTAGCACCCTGCGCCACAATATCCTTAGCACCTAGCATGTATTGGCATATCTTGGCACTATTAATTGGCACATGATATAATTAGCACACCCTGGAACTCCCAAGCACACTTTGGGAATTCTTGACATGCCTTGATATTCCCTAGCATGCCTTACCAATTCTTAGCATACCTTGCCACTCCCTCCTTGGCATGACAACTAACACTCATTAACACTAGTCTCTGGCACACGTTCCTCATATTCATTAGCTTCCATGAATTTTTACCTAGTGCCCCCTTAATGTTTTTTCCTAGTAATCCTTAACACTAATCAACATGCATTATCACTCTCTAGCACACCTTAGCACTCTTCAACATTCCCTTCCACTTCATAACATGCATAACACTAGTCCCTGACACATATTGGCGCTTGGCACGTGTTGGTGCTTGGAAAGTATTAGCATGTATGGGATATGTTGAGATGCCTTGGTATGATTTGGCATGGTTTAATGCACCCACACTGGTTAGATTTTCTACATGGTATCAGAGTAGGAATTTTTTGGACGGCGAGTTTGCAGAGAATATCTGAAGATTTTGGTGTAAAATTTTCAAAAACAAATAGAATATTTGGAATCCTTGTGAAAATCTACCCAAATGGAGAAAAAAAAATAAAAAATTGGTTGAATCAGAGCTCAGATGAGGGAGATATCATCGATTTAAAATCAATTCTTTTTTAGAAACTTTTTGTAACGTCGGGACAATTACATTGTGCATGAGTCAAGAACCTATATGTACTTGAGGTACCATATGCATGCAAAGCTTTGAGGAGAAAGGCAGAAGTTAGAGACTTTGTGGTTTAGAGGGAGCATAAATTACCTCTCAACATGCATTCTCATGAGAAGCAGTCTCAGAAGGTTGTGAAGTAGCTGCCACGATTGGAGAATTAGAGAGGAGACCGAGTGGAAGCATCCACTCAAGCAGAGACCTCCATGAGGGGGGAATTTTGAGCCAGATAAGAAGAGGGAGCAACCATACCTTGAGGTGTAAGGTGGGGTGATGTGTAGACATAATCCCAAGATAAGAAATTAGGGCAAGGTGCATTGAGATGGCGTGTCTCATGGATCGAACCTGGCTACGAGGAGCCCACAGTACAACAGTAGTAGGAAGGATCAATTAGATTGATGTAGTCAGATGTCAACAAGACAGAAGACTCTGATGACAGATGCATTATACTGATTCAGTTGTTCGGAGGCTATTCGGTTTCAGGATTTGCAGGTGCAAACAACACTAGAGAAGTGTAGCATGCAGAACATTCCAAAGGTACCATATGGGGATTGATTGAATTCCTTTCTTTTTGAGAGGGGGTGTTAAAATTCGCAACAAGAAACAATGAAATTGGAAACTAGAAAGGACAAAAAAAAATGCACCCACACCGGTGAGGAATTTTGATGTACCAGGAGTGAGGAATGTGAGGCGTCTTATTTATTTTTCCCTTAAATAAATTGGACAATAAATTGTAATTTCGTCTCATAACAACTTGTGTCAGTTAACTAAGTCATGATGATTGAGTTAGCTCAAAAAATTCGATTGAAGGTGATCGAGGTGGATATTTTTTGCCACCCGCCTATTCCACTTGGGCCCTCGCCATTGTCTCTTTTAGTTTTTCAGTTTCCTTAATTATAGCACAATTTACTATTTTTGTCAATTTTTCGGGTCCTGAACTTCCCGAGCTGTTTTGAGGTCCCAAACAGCATTTTTTGGGCATGAAAGGTTTGGTGATTTCATTTAAATTGCATTAGCAGTTGTAGTCCACGGAGAGATATTTCTAACGTGGTATCATGTGCGTCAAACGAAGATCATATGACCAAGTTACGACCCAGGGAAGTTGGCTGCCCAACTAACCCCAACGAGGCCCATAAACTCTTGGTGTTACATCTCCTCGGGTTAGCCGGGTTTTGGTTGTTTAGGGTTTTATCTTATTTTTAAATGATAAAAAGAGCCTTCATCCTTATTGTAACACAGTTCAGAGGAACATAACTATCAGTGGTATTTATAGAAAATTTCGCATGTGCAATTATAAAGTCATTGGGATGCCATGATGGATTGCACAATCAAGGAAGGTTGATTTTCCTAATTAATATGGAGATAATTCCATGGGAATTGCATGAGAAAGGTAGGCTGAAGGAAGACTGAGAATTGGCTAAGTATTAGACCAATTTTTCCTAGATCAGCAGGAGACAATTGGCAGAGTGTTGGAGAATCTCAAGAGAGATTAAACATTGTATTGTTTCGTGATTCCTTGACTTAATACACAATAGAGATAGAGGGGTTTTGAGCAGTTGCTTTCCCCAGATACATATTTTGCTGTGTAATTGATAATTTCTTTCTCTTACTTATATGTGATTGTGTGATCGTGTTTGTAGAAAAAATTCAATATCTTGTTTTAGTACATTACAAGATCAGATTGAATCCCGTTGGTTAGATTTTATACATGAAATAGAAGAGAGGATTGATACGATCTTGTCTTGCGGTGGTTATAAAGATAAACATAAATGGAGGAGGGCTTGCACTGTAATTTAGAGCCAAAACAAAAGTAGACGCAGGCGTAATATTGACTGAGCTAACCCTAGTTTGAGGGTTGACATTGAGATCTAAAGTTCATGTCAAGATTCAGTCAAAGAAATGCTCAAAATCTATGGATCCATGTGAGCTAGGTTGAGTCTCTTATGGAGGCAAGAGTCGTGGTTTTTTCTATGGGTGGATAGGGTTTGTTCTACAACAATTAGAAGTACATAAGTATAGTGCCCTAGTTACCTAGCATGTTTAGTTCATAAGGTATGCCCTTAAGACTGTGAAAAAATTGCATAGAAGAAGAGAAGTTGTGACCCTTAAAGTGAGGCTTATTTCTGAAATATAGACCACAGATCTGGAAGATGGCTTGCAGATTCAGTATGTGTGGAGATAACAGATCCAAAGGAGGGTGGAACCTGAGCAGAAGATTGAGCATGCAGAAGAAATGTGCCATGTGAAGAATGGATTGACATGTTGAGGAGTTGATTTGGTGGACTATCCATGGATTTTTAGACATATATCTTAAGCAACCTATAAAAAATTAGTCAATGGACTATTAGAGGTTGATTTGTGACCCTAGTTCAGTCATCTACAGATTGTTAGAAGGCTTATAAGAGGAGAAGTTCATATTTATTCATAGATTGGACAACAAATATCAAATTGTCGATACACAAGAACAATGATTTTGAGAGGACTCAAACCATTTCTATGTGGAAGATTTGAAGAGCCCTAGATGAATAAAATATTTTGAGCCCTAGATCAGTAAAAATAATTGACTATGGTTGGGTATATTGATGCTAGTCCAAGTATAGTTGGAGGGTTGTTAGGTGACTGTCAAAGAAGAAACCTAACTCTTGTACTTGTGAAGGACAACAAGATTGGTAGAAGGGCAGGTGTATAGGGCCTAAGGATGTGCATAATTTGAAGGACTAAAGTAGCAGTCAAGTGGGCCAACCAACTAGCCCTATTTCACTATATTGTAGAGGATCAATTCAGTGAGAAGAAGGGCAACCTCCATAGCCCTAGACTTCTCATCTTGGAGCCGTAGTATGGAAAAAGTGGGCATACCAAAGAGTTGTTCACAAATGGAGTTGTGAAAAACTTGTTACCACTCAAACTAGTAGTGGACCTAAAAGGGGTTCCTAAGAGGGAAACAACTAGGACAAGGGAAACGATGGAGGCTTAGCCCATTGTCACCATAACTAAGGCTCCTTGCTCTTCACGAAATTTCACCGATGGGAAGAGTCCTGGTAGTTTAGGAAGTCACTCGTATATTATAGGTCAATGAATAGGTGGGAAGTGACCCTAGAATCCCTTTCCCTAAGATAGAATATAGAGTGGGACATGCTTTCCTTTTAAGCAAGGGACTTGATCTTCTAGGGAGAGAGGAGGGGGATTGAAGGGTTGAGGGAGAAGAATAAGACTTATAAAGGAAGCTACCAATCCCTAAAATCCTTTGGGAACTTGGATTCCCAAATGGTCCTTGATGAAAGGCCTTTGACACCAAATGGGACCACATGGGGCCAAGTGGACCCAACCTAGGTTCGGGGATGGAATTTAGCAACCAATGATGTTCCTATCTTGGAAAATGTGAGGGGAAAGGATTAGGCAATATTTTTTACTTCGATGGGTCAAATTGATCCTACTAGGCTCTAGCCTTGGGAACACCTATGCAAAACTTGATCCTAGAGCTAGGGCTTGAGGTATTTGAAGATTCCATCATCGAAATTGGCCCAAATTATGAGGAGAGTGAAGGCACCCACCAATGTCGTTGCCTCTAGGAGATCAAAGTTTTCCTCTGGCTATATTCTTGGGAAATTGATGCCCTAGGTGACCCAATGGGGCTAGACCTAGGGAAAAATGGAAAATTGTGAAAAAGAGGGGGGGGGGGGGGAATCATCACCCTTTTTGAGGTACTAGCGAATAATTCACTTGGGGATATGGAGTCAGGGGTGATAATGAACAATAATTCAGTTTCTTGATCATGGAGGCCCAGAAATTCAACTTCGTCCAATGTTAGAGGAAAACGAAAAGTGACCTTCAAGAATTTATACTTCATACAAGTGGTGCAATTTTATTGAGATAAAATGATCTCTAAGATATTTCATTCATCCAACAATGGCCCATACATTAAATAAGATAAATAGACACATAATTCCACATTTCCATCATGCAACAATTAACCCTAGTTATAGTGAAATTCAATAGTATGCAACAACAACAAGAATAGCGTTAAATTTTCACTCACAATGTTAGAGAGTATATCCAACCAACTTCACATTTGCAAAAGCAAATCTCCAAGATAAAAATAGCCCAAATCCATACATCAAAATGCATCCATCATCCAAAATAGTCCTCCAAGGAAAAATGTGAAGTTCTCTAAAGATAGAAAGATCCCAAATCAAGTGATGATACAAATGAATCCAACTAACTCCTATTTATACATTGATTAGGAGTTGGTCGAATTAGCTTATGGGCCTACATTAGCCCCTAAACATAAAATATTATGCAAGTAACCCTAAATTTTGGTGACAATCCCACCAAACTATCTCATACATGGAATAATAAGCCTCATAAGACGTCAATTGATGTCTTAGGGCCTTCTAGGAGGCATACTGGGGTCCATGAGTGCCATAATGATGCATGGGACCCATCAAAAGTGTTGGACAAGGGGGTGGCCCCTTATTCTCCAAACATTAAACATGTGGTGCTCTCATTAAACTTGTGGACTGAAAGGGTTGTGTGTGGCCACCATCAACAAGTAGGTCAAGTGTTGTCTTGTTCATGATAGATTTGTTGTCAAAGGATTAACACCAATCCCTAGTTTTATTCCTTGTATCAGTGTGATTGTAAAGGGTCACGATTCATGGTACAAGAGCTCTAGCCTGTTGTATTGTAGTTTGTAATATAATGAAGAAGGGTTTGCACACTAACACTCCCTGACATGCCCTGGCACTCTAGCTTACCTTGGAATTTCCTAACATGTAACCTTGCTACTCCCTCCTTATCACACCTGAAACTCACTGAAACTCCCTATCAGACACTCTTATTCATTCATTACCAGGCATTTTGAACTAGTTCTCCCTTATGTTTCCATGGCACTCCCTAGCACGCATTGACACACCCTAGCATTTGGCACATCCTAGCATGTCATCCTGGCACTCTAGCATTCCTTGGCACTAACTTGCGTACCTTTAAAATCCCTCCTTAGCACACCTAGAACTCGTTGATACTCCCTGTCACACACTCTTATTCATTCATTTCCATGCATTTGACACTAGTGCTCCCTTGTTTTTCCTTGGCACTCCCAAACACTCAGCCCTGGCATGCATTGGCACACCATTTCCCTGGCCTCTAGCATGCCTTAACACTGCCTAGCATGCCTTGACATCACTCCCTCCTTAGCACACCTGAAACTCACTGACACTTCCTGTCACAAACTCTTATTCATTCATTTTTAAATATAGTTTTATCTATTCTGTTATGATGAACTGTCTAGTGGAATATCCATGATAGTTTACGAATCACCCCAACATATATCCTTTATGCAAGTCATATGATGATATTTCTTCGCACTTATTTATCTCTAGTTGTCCCAACACAGTGTAGGTCATCACCACCACCCTTGCAAAATTGAACATGATAGGCTCGTGGTCCTATCTAAGCTTGGAAGAAAAATTCAAAACTTAGTTACACAACATGATGGAAGATTATTATTATTAAGGTTTCCCATGCTTTCTAATCAATAATATCTAGTGGGATTGGAACAACAACACATTTTGTTCACGATAAATATCCATGATAGTTTACGAATCACCTCAGCATATATCCTTTATGCAAGTCATATGATGATATTTCTTCACACTTATTTATATCTTGTCCCAACACAGTGCAGGTCATCACCACCACCGTTGCAAAATTGAGCATGATAGGCCTGTGGTCCTATCTAAGCTTGGAAGAAAATTTCAAAACTTAGTTACACAACATCATGGAAGATTATTAAAAGGGTTTCCTATGCATTCTAATCAACAATATCTGGTGGGATTGTAATAACAACATATTTTTTCACAAGAAATATCCATGATAGTTTACGAGTCACCCCAACGTCTATCATTTATGCAAGTCATATGATGATATTTCTTCACACTTATTTATCTCTTCTCCCAACACAATGCAGGTCATCACCACCACCCTTGCAAAATTGAATATGATAGGCTCATGGTCCTATATAAGCTTGGAAGAAAATTTCAAAACTTAGTTACACAACATCATGGAAGATTATTAAAAAGGTTTCCCATGCATTCTAATCAACAATATCTAGTGGGATTGGAACAACAACACATTTTGTTCACGAAAAATATCCATGATAGTTTATGAATCAGCCCAACATCTATCCTTTAGGTAAGTCATTTGATGATATTTCTTCACACTTATTTATCTCCTCTCCCAACACAGTGCAGGTCATGATCACCACCACCCTTGCAAAATTGAACATGATAGGCTCGTGGTCCTATCTAAAAATTGGAAGAAAATTTCAAAACGTAGTTACTCAATGTCATGGAAGATTATTATAAAGGTTTCCCATGCATTCTAATCAGAAATGTTTGGTGGGATTGGAACAACAACACATTTTGTTCACGAGAAATTCTAACAAAGATCACAATTGAATTGATAAAAAATAGTGTTTAGAAGACAAGATTCATCCTAAACCACAAAAATAATGGATTATGGTAATTTCTCCACTCCCTCTTGGATGCCCTTGTGACTTCTTTGATGGTGTTGCACAAATTATCCCACCTAGCTGCAAAGTGGGTGTGGTACTCTTCCTCTCCCAGTCTTATAGCGAGAAAGTAAGGTATACCCAAAGTTAAGGCTCCAACAACTGAGTTGATTCCATTGCTCTTTATACACTTCTGAAAATCACATCCATCAAAAGAGTCAAATCCCGATAGATCATGGGGGATTAAAAAATTATGATCAATTGGGTCAATAATTCATGATAGAAAACATCTACCTACATCCCATCCTATAGGATATCATAGATCCCCCCAACTATTTGGAATAACTATCTTTCACACACATTCTCCAGGAGCTAAACACCACAACACACAAGCTTTCAAAAGAATCTCTCAAACTTCCCATCGATACATTTGTGATACTAGATTCCATCGATAGTATGGAGTATGACCAAATGATTATTCATGTCTAATCTCGAAAAACAACCCAATGTAGATTGATGCATGCACATTCCAATCATGACAATCAATTTCTACATCTTCTCAAAAGAGAAAACAAGTAAATTTTTTCTTTGTTCACTTTACAACATAAACACCAATTTCACCCACAATATTAAGATAAGTTGAATGATATGACCGAAAAGGTGGGAGGAGTATTTTGTGGTGTATTGAACAGGACTAGGGGACACACATGTAGCATGGGTGTGTAGAAGTGGGATGTCCAAGCATGATTTAATAAGATCTATAATCCACACATTAGAGAATGAGAATGGGGATTAAGACCTAATTTCATAGGGGCTAGGGGGCCTGGAGGGAAGGTAACAAGAGGAATTGAAAGAGGAACCCCCGATAGTGGTGATAAGGGGATTTGGGGCCCCATTATCACAACGAATAAGCCATTAACCCATAACCACTAAATTCCCTATCCCTTAACCCCGAAGCCATAATCTCTTAACCATACACTCATAACTCATAATCCATCAACCCCTTGATGCATTAAACCTCAAGCCATTAACTCCTAATGTAGAATCTATGAACCCCCTAAGCACTAACCCCTTATTCTCTTAATTCATGACCCTTAAACCTTAATCCATAACCCCTAAACACCTTAAAACCTAACCCCTTAACCCCTAACACCTAAATCCCTTAATTATTAAGCCCTTAACCCCTAAATCCCTTTCCCCCAAAGCCCTTGGCCCTTAACTCTTAACCCTTGAAGCCCTTCACCACTTAGTATCCAAGGTAAAAAACAACACATCAAACCAACAAAATAACCTCTTAGGAGAATCCTTCACCTCTAACTAAGAATATTGGTACCATTTGATTTTTAGAGAGCTAGGTGTTGGTCTCGAGGGTGTGTGTTTGTGGGTAATGCCCTTATTAACATGTATACCAAATGTAGAACAACTGGATAATTTTCAAAACCTCAATAAGAATTGCTCACAATATCTACACTTCATGTTGACATGGAGCTTGTAGTGCTCTCCCACATAAGGAGTTGGCAATGAATAGATCACTCACAATGACGCAACCTCTTCAACCCTAATGCACAAGGAGCTAACCCTTGATACAAATATTTTGTTTGCTAAAAAAGCACAATTGTGTCAATGTAGAATACTATACACATGAGAAAATAAAATGATATTGTCCACATCAATGCTTGAAATAGCCTCACATTTGCCATGAGTGGTGAGCCAAGGGGTGAGTGTAAGGCACTATTAAAGTTACATCATGTTTAAATTTCTTTTACATCACGAGATTGTTCTCCATTAGGGTTGATGCATCATCACAAGGGAGCATAACACCTTTTTGTGGGGGAGCGATTAAAGTTGTAACATGATCAAGTGACATACACCTCCAATGTAAATGACATCATTATATGTTTGTGTCAAGTTGTTAAAGAGGTTATTTATAAACAATAAATTTAGTACTTGAGCTTCATCTTTTCATGGCCTTGACACTAAGATGGATTTGTACTAGGAACACTTCATGCAAATAAGAGGGGGCCTTATTTTTAAACCCTCATACACACTAGAGCACTAGATGTTGCCCTTCAGATCCCCCTTGGTGGTTTCAAAGTGGGTTTACATTAGTGTCTAGTTGAAACTAATGACATCATGATATTCCTCTTCTCAATAACGTATTCTAGCTTTGCCATATACACAACATTGAGTTATAGGATCACCTCATATGTAGATGCTCCATTTATTATGGATTCAAGGGATGTTCTATTTTATTTTATCAAGATTTAGATGGTCGTTATCTACTTTCTTTCAATACATGTCTAACTATTTTTATGAGGGAGATCCTTGGATTTAGATCTTTATATAAGACCTTATGTGGCCTTCCCCTTTTGAACTTTTCCAAGGGGGTCACCTCCTTCCATGTTGCCTTGCCTACTTAGGGCCAAAATTGACAAGCCAATATTCAAACTTCTTCAACTATCAAATTGGTGGGGCCTCATACCTCTTATTGAACCCCTTAATGAGACATTATTTCTCCAAAGAGACTGTTGAGGATTTCCCATTGCAAATCACAGGTTGGATGTCATAGGACTTGTTACCCCACTTTCTATATGAGCTTTTAGAGGATAACTTTAAATTTTGATTGACATATCAACCCTTGTGATTCTTGTGACATTAATAATTTTCCAATTAAAATATATGAATGACTGTATAATTGGTTTGACGACACCTTACCTTGGCCATCTAGGACACTAGGTGTAGGAAGATGTTGATTTAGCGATCACTTTAACTTGATATATATGATCTATGTATATATCTCTAATATGTATTATTTTTATTTTGATCACTTAAAAACTCTATTCTAACTCTTAAATGTTTTAGCCATAATTCCTATGCTAAATTATTCCATAGTATTTTATAATTTTACTCATAAAAATGTGTCGCTTTAATAATTTAAATATATAATAGTGATTTAAGTAATTACTACACATCCTATTTTATTATACCCTTATTTCCCGTGGTCAAATTTTAATTGCATAATTTCACAGCATATTCATTCATTTTAATTCCGATGTCCCGCCCTATGATTCCCGCCAGTAGGAAATCAATTATTTAATTCATAAAACAAGGTAAACTACTCTGTTTCAATTTTATCACCGTGCTTTCATGTCGGGTTTTTGATCTATCAGTTGTGCAAGTTCATTGAATGAGCTTCAAGCTCTTTTTCTGCACAAGCTTAACCCAACTCGACCCTGACATCAAATGACAAGAAAAAGAAATGTATGATAAATCACTTGGCAAGCAGATTACATGGTCATGATATGGTGGTCCACTGTTGATGACGCTCTCAGAATCACCCATCTGGACAATTTTTTGAAGGGGGCTCGCAATTCCTTCTATGGGGGTTTTTTATTCTTCCATGGATCTGGTTCCTCAATTGCTTTTACTTTTGGCCTCTCCTCACACATCGCTTTTGTTACCTTAAAGTTTGACCAGGTATGTACACACTTTCTCTAAATCCTCCTGAATGAAAATATAATTCAATTTTTTAAGGTATATGAAATTGCAATGATTTCTGTTTGCTACTCCTCGAAAATGAATCTTAATGAATGTCGTATAAACTCAAGATTTCGATCTGTACTATTTATTGAGGCACCTTTGTTGATAGTGGTAGAACTGTTCCAAAGTGCCATGCACTTTTTCTCCAAGCAGTTCTTCAATATTGAAAGCTTCAAATGTGTTGTAGTTTCTTTTGCCATGGAATTCCTATCGCTTCTTCTTCGACTGACATGGTATTGTGCATATTGCACGATGGAAAGGAGAGCACAGAAGTGCCATAGAGGAGCTGATATAACCAAGCATCTCTGCTGTGCAGACTTATATTTCAGATCTTTCAAACTTCCAAGTTCGTTACCTTTGAGAGACGCAGGACTTCTGTGACTGACATGAATCCAGTTGAACCTCTGCTCTGAACGATGATTAATTCTGTTAAACAAAATGAAAACATCTCCACAGCTTGATGCCAGAAGCTATCTTGCTTACGAATGTAACCCAAAAAAGTCTATACTCAATGTGTACCCACTGTAACTAAAAGAAAATTTAACAGGTTGGCTAAGAAGTGTATAAGCTGATGTGGATTGAGCACATCAAGGGTCTCATACAGACGCATATATTCTGTATAGATGCATTTTTATGCCATTATCCACAATAATGATGAGCCTTGATGATTCATTGTCCCATGACTCCTTTGCTAGCCTCCTTTTGTATGGAGAAGATTGTCAACATACAATCTATGGCCATGACTTTTCCACCACTTAGATTGGAAGCAAGCCTTATCATCAGAACTTCCAAAAACTTTGACAGAATGCCATGACTGATTTGAACAACAATGCATATCTCAATTCTTCTTTCAAGGCTGACTGAACGTATGTATATTAATAATGGTCTGCTTGAAAATATGATGTCATGCCAATTGAAAACTATATTGAAGAGGGATAGGAGGACACACTTACTGCAGAATATATGATTACTCAGAGTCATAACAGGAGTAAATATAGATCAGCTTACATGCCTGAGATGATGTTTATAATATCCCGAACCTATACCCTGATTGCCATAACTTGTATATATATATATATGGTGCAGCCATACTTTTCACGTGTTGAGAACTTGAGATTGCAAAGGGAGAACCATACAAGATGTTCACATAGACTGTGGGGTTGTTTCAATTGAGAGTAAACTAGTAGGAACCAAGATATAAGAGATTGAGCAATGCCTTCTTCAGAGGAACTGAACTAACTGAGTGATACCATATATGATACTGCACTCGGACAGAGATTTCCCTGTCATAGTGATAATTCTTAGAGGATGAGATCCATTCAAGGATCACAGAGAAACACGGCCTGTTGATGATATGATTTTTCTGAACAATCACTTTAACCCTTCAAGCAGGGAACCATAGTGACAACACCTTATCACAGAGGATTTATATCTTCAAAACAAAGTATTCTTAAAGGCACACTAAAAGAGTCAAACTAAAGAGAATACTGAACTGCTGATACAAACAGTGATCATAGTGATCATGCCTAGAAGACCTAGGATTTGGTATCCATGTGTTATGCCTAGGATGGTGACTTTATGGTCGAGAAACTCTGCTTCAAATATAATGAAGATACAGTCTGAATGAGACTGATAAATAATCCTTGGAAAATATATTACTGGAACATACCTTGATGACTTTCAACTTTCGCTCATGATATTTGAGTTGCTCTTGGATTGGACCCCATGTCCACTGATTAGGGCTAGTAGAAGGCCTTAAGAAAATACCACAGATTTGACATTCTTGATCCCTAACACAGAGGGATAGAGGTACCAATGAAACTATTCAGATGCTTCTGAGTGATTGTAATCTCTTTGAGCTTGGGATTGTTCTCTCCTGTGCTCTGATTCCATGTTAATTTTGGAAACATGTTCTTTTCTTAGGATAGTTACTTCATTCAATCATGAGCCCATTAATCCATTATCAATTACATTAAACAATATATGACAGTAACTGACGAAAGTGTTGAGAATTAGGTAGGGTAAGATTTAATGAAAATTCTCATACATGATAGTTGTTTGAGTTACTTCTTACTTATCATCTTCGTTCATTATTATGATTACGTTTAAAACATCAAACAACCATAAAAAACAATAACATCAGTGACACAATAGTTAGGCTCTAAGCCAGGGCTAAAACCCTCCTCTTGAGGGGAAAACCCGCAAATCTCTTCTTATAGATTCTTCACCTGATGACTACAATGACCATGACAAACCTTGACCTAAACTACCTCTCCTAGACCAAGACACAATCATCCTCCTTTGTAGCACCATGTAGCACCGTGTAGCATATTCCATCACCGAGAGTTCTATTGAACATCATCTTTGTACTAATCATCACCATGACTGTATCATGGTTGAGCTGGCCTTCTTTTACGCTGTGTATATCTTGCACTGTAACAATGTCTTCTCTCTGCACTCCTTGCAGAGACCTTTATCACGTTGTAGAACTTAACCAATATTTTAAGACCCAAGACAGAGATATACTAAAGCTCTTTTATGTTCACTAAATAGTCTTCCTTCTTCGCATCATATCACAGACCTTAACCGTGCCTTTTTCTCCATATGCACTGAAGTAGAATCCAAACTGTGATAAGTATACGAACTGTGGAACCTATCCAAAAGCTTCAGAAGATATCCGAATTGTATACTCAGAGGTATCCGCATTGATTTCTTCAGTTGTGACCGCATACCATATGAGCAAGCCGACCATATAGCTGTGAGTGAGGCCGATTAGATAATGTTTATCTCAGCATTGATGAGGTACTTCATTTCTTGCATTTTGAGGCTTGTTTTTCATCATTGCATTGAGGACTATTGTGAGATTCTTTCACAAGATCCTGGAGTGTAAATTTTTGTAGATGTTCTATGCTTGATGCAAATTTACTTTTATTTACAGCAATCACACAAATGGTTAAGTAAAATGTTGAAAGAACATATCAGTGGATCTTATAGAAGACAAACCAGAAATAGAAAAATGTAATGGTGCATTACGGCGGTCAACAGGATGCTTCAACCATCAAAGTCTCCTTGACCAGCCAACCCAGAATGTGTCACAACAATCCTCAAATCAGCTACTGAGTCAACCCAAGTCAACTCCAGAAAATTCAACGCATGGCAGCAAGCTAAAAGTCAATGCAGCAACAAGTTCGGTCAACCTTTTGACCTCGATTTCTGTGCCAATGTGTACGGCCTCCCAAAATCGAATTCTCCAACAAATTTTAGCCCTTTCAGACCATGTGTTGACCAAAGTCAACGCTGGTCAAACTTCCTTAAAAACCCTAGCTGTAGAATTTTCGTCCTTCTTCTTGGCCATACGAATTTGTCCTTCTTCTTCACATGTGTGAGCTGAAATTGTCCTCCAAGGAGCTTGTACTAAATTAGATGAGAGAAGAATATGTGTGTTGAGTTGTTGTGAAATGCTCTCCAACTTTGCCTGTATTTATATCCATCATTGAGGTGTGTGACACATCTACTGGGGGTGAAAAACCTTAAGGCAGACCTGCACATATAATTTATTATAAATAATAATATCAAAATAAATGTTCTGCTCATCGGATTAAGATATATTTTATATGGATTTTACACCTCTCCGAAAGAGGAATCCAACAAAAATATTATCCTCTTAATCTGAGCATCACAACATGGAGTTTGGACCTAGTTGTCCAATTTTAACACTCCCTCTCAACTAGGGAGAACTCCATCCATCAGTGCAATCAAACATCGTGCGTCATCCCGCCATAACTTGCTTTGCTGGCCTCTTTATTTCAGAACAAAAGTGGGTCAGTCACAAAGACATCATCCCCCGACTGACATAATCAGTCCAGAGGTTCGAAACCTCTATCAAACTCATAAAGAGTATCCAACCAACCCAAAGTTGGTTCATCTGACCCGAAGTCAGGCAGAGGTCCCAGACCTCACTAAACTTGATCCCAGATCAAGTGGCTGGACCGTGCCATCCTAGATAGAGAGTACGGCAATCTCCGAAGGCATCCATCGGCGATTACTAGTCTCTAGCTTTTCCCACCACGGCCAAATGAGAGGTACTTCCCATGAGCCCCGAACTCAATGGGCAGGATCATCATAATGGGCAATGTATAAACTATAAATGAGAGGCGAACCACCAACTCAATCAAGGGTGGGGGCAGAAGCATTATGAGTGCTTATAGCTCCGAGAAGCTATCCAAAGCCCCCTAGAGTCCTGTGAGAATAACGCCAACAAGACTCATCATAGGGTCTTTCCACGACACCAAGATTCTCACGAAAGGTTAGGAACTTGACCTTCCCCAGGGGCTTAGTGAGAATATCCGCGACCTGCTCATCAGTTCCTATATGATCGAGCCTTACGGCGCCTCACTGTACCATATCCCGGATAAAGTGGTACCTGATATCAATATGCTTGGATCGGTCGTGGAACACAGGATTCTCAGTCATACGAATCCCACTTTGATTATCACAGAGTATCACAGTGGTATCTAGCACATGTCCAAACAGCTCACTAAAGAGCTTCCTCAACCAAACTGCTTCACAACAGGCCATACTAGCAGCAATGTATTCGGCCTCCGCGGTGCTCAAAGCCACCGACTTCTGCTTCTTGCTCATCCATGAGATCGAAGCAGAACCAAGATTGAAGTAGCATCCCGATGTGCTCTTACGATCCACCACACTGCCAGCCCAATCGGCATCAGTATATCCACGGAGTGTCACACTCCCGGCAGTGTATCTCAACCCATGGTTTATCGTGCCCCGAAGATATCTCAGAAGATTCTTGGCACCAACCCAGTGAAAATGATGAGGCTCAACCATCTGTTGACTCAAAGTGTTCACTACAAAACATATATTCGATCGGGTGTTCACTAAGAACATCAAAGCTCCTATGAGTTGACGATAATTTTCGCAGGATCATTGATAGGCTCAAAGAAGGCCGCCACTCAACTTCTTGAAGTTGAGTTCCATCGTGTTGACACAGAGTTACCATTGCACCCACCATACCAAATTATCAAATCTCTAGAAGTTTTACAATGTATTTTCTTGGAGATCAACAAATGACGACTGTGTCCGCCGTACCTGTGTCTAGGAAGTAGTGCATCAATCCTAGGTCCTTCATCTCGAACTCAGCAGCGAGCTCCCTCTTACATTGATGAATGAGAGGGTCAGCACCTGTCAGGAAGAGGTCGTCTACATACAGCACTAGAATGAGAGGCTTCTCCTGCACAACCTTGAAGTAAAGGTTCTGATCAGCATTACTTCGAGTGAAGCCCAGCTTCATCAAGTAACTATCCATCCTCTCGTACCAAGCTCTGGGTGCTTGCTTTAACCCATAGAGGGCTTTCTTCAACCTACATACATGAGTGTCTCGATCCTGAACTTCAAATCCCAGAGGTTGTTCCACATACACCTCTTCCTTTATTGCACCATGCAGAAAAGCGGTCTTGACATCCATCTGATGAAGACTCCATCCTTGCGTAGCAGCAAGGGCTATGATTGATCGAATGGTGGTATATCATGCCACAGGTGCAAATATGTCATCATAGTCTATTCCTTCCTTTTGAGAGAAGCCACGAGCAAAAAATCTTGCCTTGAACTTTTCAGCACTCCCATCAGATCCATGTTTGATCTTGTAGAGCCATTTCGCGGTGACAACTGATTTGTCCTTCGGCCTCGGATTTGGTGAGCCCATGATGCAAGTACACCAAAAATACACTTTATTATCTTTGTCTTCTTCTTTTCATAAATAAATAATTACATAGCCAACATGAAGACCGACCTAGTTACACTTTTCAACAGAAAGAACATTAATGAGAAATGCTGAAGACGAGCCAAGACAGAAGAATAAGAGAATATGGCACAAGTGAGGGAAAAACCCCAAAATGGGGAAAACCCTTGAACAATTTTTCTTATTATTCAAATCAAATGTACAATAGAGAGAGAGAGAGAGAGAGAGAGAGAGAGAGAGAGAGAGAGCTGATAGAAACATTATTGACTTGCCAAGGTGATGATTAGTATCATTGTCCAAATGCCAAAGACATGATTCAGAATTCTGCCTTTAAACATCAACAATCTTATTCTGTCCAGGTTAGTGGTCAAATGTAGTCAAAGCTTTTCCTCAGTGCTGACCTGCTTTAGATATGAACTGAGTTTTGGTTAGGGTATGATATGATACATTTGGTTGAATCAAGAGATTGGATTCTCGGTTCCTCCAATCGTGGTGATTTCGTTCTACAGAGGGAATTTGCACAAGGTTCACCACATTCTTGGGTGATGGCCCATCCCCAACCCTCCATCTCCCTTTTCCACTTCAAAATACTTCTAGACAAGCAAAACTAGGTGTTCAATAGGCTATATGTTCAAGATTCCATGGAGGAAGATTAAGCTAAAGGCATGGGCAACAATGGCTTCACCAAAGAAGATGAAGACATGTGCCTTTCCAATTCAAAAATTAGCGAAGAAGTAGAAAAGAGAGCAAGAATACATTGATTACGACAAGGAAATCAAATCTCCTAAGATCGTAGGTGGTTTCCAGCCAGATGCTCTAGCATAGATGGATTGTGATGATCCAGTCATCCCTAAAAATTCTAGAGACCCAAAATGGGCCTGGGATTTGCCTCAAAAAGGGCTTGGGATTTTCCTGGACCCATATTCCCAAGAGTCTCAAAGCAAAGAAATTGGATCCTGAAGAGATGACTGTGCACTTAGACGAGCAGGATTAAGGCTCTGTTCTAGAGGAGAAGCTTCTAGAGGCTACTAAATCCACTCAAGAGGTAGCTAACAAAATTTTATTTTTATTGTTTAATTATAGGAATCGTTGCAAGAAACATTCCCATGAGGGACTTCTATTGGCTTAGGTGACGGGTCTGAATGGTAAATATTCTGCCAAAATGGTCTAGGGCTTTCGTGTTATGCTATTTGGGTGGCACAGACCATAGTGACAATGAAACCTAGTGGTTGGGATAAACTCTTCTGACCTCACTAGTGAACGAATCTTACCTTGGGTGTCCTAGGTTGATCAATTAGGCTTAATAGCATTCTCATTTGCTCACTATTTTAACTGTTTCTTTGTTTTCTATCCTTATTTCTTTGCCTTTTCTCATAATTGTAATTCCTTGCTGCCCTATTAAAATTTTATGGTTACTAGTGGAGTGTATTTTTTCTTTTGGTGTCATTAATCTAGGATGTTGTAAACACATCTTTCTTTTCATATGTGAATTTTATTTAGCATGAAACAAGTGGAAAATAAACATTAAAATTGATTTTTCCCTGTGTGGCTTGACCTTTCAGGCATGGGAAAAGTAGATAAAGGATTATATTGACTATAGTTGATGTTGTTTTTGTGATTGATGATCTCAAGTTGAATGAAATGTATAGATTGAAAGATGGCATCATAGATCAAATCAAAATGGGATCTCAAAAGCTAAAAGAAAAGTTGATAGACTCAACCTAGAAAGTGGAGCAATCAGGCAAGAGTGTAAGATTTTGACCAAGATTCAATTAAAGCTATGCAAAACTGTGTTAATAGTGAATTCACCAAGGTTTTTTCTCCCAACGTAGGATCATGCTTGAGATAGAATCACCACAGGAGAGTTCTTAGGAATCCATTCTTGAAATTCTCTTAACTTGCTTGTACCCACACCATAGATAATTCTAGGATGATGTTCCTTCCATGGAGCACTCTTTGATGCTCCATAGACATAAAATGATGCCACACTTAGGTTCTTTCCTAGCCATCTCGGTCAAATCTTTGTCATATTCGCCCAAAACAACATACTTGCCCTCAGGGCCTCGATCAATAATTTTTTTTGGAGACTTATGAGTTGCTTGTATAGCACTTATGAGATTCTTCAAAGAAACTTCAAGATTATTAAACAAATATTGTCGAAACCATTTATCTCACGTGAATGCAAGAAGTAAATTTTCCATAGACCCAAAGGAATCTACATATTCTTTCATCAAATGCTCTTTCTCAACTATTTGATGTTTACTCTCTTTTGCCACTTCTGGAGCTGATACCATTGCTGCCTAAGCCATTTTTGTTTTGCATTTGGGAAATTGATACTATTGTTTCTTGTTTCTAAAACAATAAATTGTGTATTCAACTCCTTCTACACTTTTTGTTGCTCTTTTTTTGCAATCCTGAATGCATGTCCAAATTATGAGCCTTTCTATAGTTTCAAATTCTCATCCAAAGGAAATTTCAGATTATTTGCAGCTTGTTGATGCACCTTCCCTATTTGTTTCCACTCCATCTCATTCATCCTTCAACATCAACAATGTAGGTTCATAACCCACTGAGATCATGCAGTGCTTCTTCACCATCAACATGTTCAACATATCCAGTAATCATTGTATTTCAGGAAAAGTCCCTCTGTTCAAACATATTATCAAAGACTAAGCATGCCTCTTCTATGCTGCCACATTTGGCATACGGGTCAATAATATAATTTGGCATACAGGTCAACAAGAGCATTCTCCACAAAAATATTTGAGTCCAGCCTAACTTTAATGATGATTATATGGAATTGCATCCTAAACTAGTGCATGCTACAAAAGCAGTGGAAAAGGTGAAATTATCCACTTTCATCCCATTCTATTGCATCTAATTGAACAATTTGAGCGACTCCTCACAAAGACCATTCTGAGCGACAATTTGAGCGACTCCTCACAAAGACCATTGTGAGCATATTCTTCGTAACAGAGAAGACTTTAACAAGTTGATCCTTCACCATAGATAACATTTCTCTATCCAACCTCCGAGCAACATAGCTCTAAGCTGACATTTCTATATCCAACCTCCCAACATCAAATTGGTTAACTCTTGATAATTCCCTAGTGTTAACCCTATGCCAAAATAGGGGGTAACACAGGCTCCAACTCAGAGATGTTCTCTTCTTGGGAGTGCATGAGAGTCTTAGAATTTTGTCATGTATATATGGGAATGGCCTCCCCTTCTAGTAAAAGCACCACACAATTTTGTCTTTTACAAAGCAAAAGACAAGTCCTCTATTTATGACAACATGAAATCAAATTTAGTGATCAAGGGAGCTTATTCATGCCACATTTTTTCTCAAAGGAGTTTATTCCTTTCCTACCCTACTGTGGCATGTGCAAAATGAGGGTGCTACTTGAAATCATTGATCCAGTGCAATGAACTTAAAAATTCACCATAGAATGTTTTCTTTCGCTATGCTTAGTTATCATGCAAAATAATGAAACATTAAAATTCCAACATTCATAGGCTGGGTTTTCTATCACTGATGGGTTGAACAAGAATTTGGGTACCTGCAAATCAACGGTACCTTCAAAGTTCAAACACATGTAAGTGTTGACATAAGCTACTACAGGATCTGTCCATCCAAGATTGCATAGGACTGTAATAATTATTGCTCATTAAATTTGCATGATGTCATAGGACTTGTTACTCCCTTCTTTGCATGATCAACTGTTTGATGAATCATATGCATTCCTAGAGTTTCAATTTGAAGGAAATTCGCATGTTAGCCAATTTTCTCAATATGAGAAACATCATTGTGCAGAGATGGATAGATAATTGTTTCTCGAGAGTTATCATTCAAAAATTTAGGTATTCAATTCCTTGTCTATTAATAATATTTATACATCTACGATTAAATATTTTATTAAAAGTTTGGATAATTCTTCTGTCCACATCTCTATATGCTTTGCAACTCAGAACATGTTTGAAATGCCCTTGTTTCCATGATAAAAACACATACATTTCATTAACGATTATGTTTTCTTGGCATGCATTTCATTTATTTTTGGTCGTTTTGTTGTTTTCAAGGTTTTCTTTTCATGTCTCTGGGTTTGATTTGGAATTCTCCAGAAAAACAAGAATTCTGAAAAACATAGTGACTAAATCTCTCCTGAATTGTTGCAATATGGCTCTGCTTTTAAAGCTCACCCTTGATGGATTCAACATAGGTGTTCGGGAGAAATTAAAATAAACAAAGAATATGTTAATTCATGAAACATGTTCTTTGCTTAGGATAGTTACTTCATTCAATCATGAGCCCATTAATCCATTATCAATTACATTAAACAATATATGACAGTAACTAACGAAAGAACATAAATGAGAAATGCTGAAGACAAGCCAAGACAAAAGAACAAGAGAATATGGCACAAGCCAGGGAAAAACCCCAATATGGGGAAAACCCTTGAACAATTCTTCTTATTATTCAAATCAAATGTACAATAGAGAGAGAGAGAGAGAGAGAGAGAGCTGATAGAAACATTATTGACTTGCCAAGGTGACGACTAGTATCACTGTCCAAATGCCAAAGACATGATCCAAAATTCTGCCTTTAAACATCAACAATCATATTTTGTCCAGATTAGTGGTCAAATGTAGTCAAAGCTTTTCCTCAGTGCTGACCTTCTTTAGATATGAATTGCATTCTGGTTAGGGTTTGTTGTCCTATGACAAAAAACCCTTTTCACTCCTCTAAACATTATTACAAGGTTGTGGCTTCCCCTTTCAAGTCACAGTCCACAATCTAAGGCTAGTTAGAGCTATAGTTATAACCTTCCACAGCTTGTTAGGGCTAGATGCAGCCCTCCACAGCTTCCTGATGGCAGAAACATAACTGTGACCACATATCTAGCCTGTATAGGGTTGCGACCTGATTGAAACAACTTCCTTGGAGTTGCAACAATCCTTCTCTAGAGGATTCACAGAATAGGTAGCTCTAAGCTATCCACAGGTCTACGACTAACTTGAGGATGGATCTTGGTCTGTGGGAGAGGGTTAATAATGCCTAGATTAAGCATCATCTAACCCAGATCTGCTTGGCGTCTTGTCTAAGGAGCTTGGTCTATTGTGAGGAGGGAAATCATGTAATGAAATTGTTAGTATGAATCCTTTGTCGAAGTGTACGAAAAAAGACCACTTTAGCTACACATAACTAATAGCCCTAACAACAAAAGTGGCTGCCAATATCTTTAGATCTGCGGTTAGTTGAACATAAAAGAGCTGCAAAAACCAGATCTATGCATGGAAAGACATTAAGCAGAAAAAACAAGGGTTTGCTCCATATACCAATAGACAAGACAAGAACAATTTTTGAAAGAATTTTTATATTAATCGGGCACCTGGGAGGAAAACAAGAAGGCGTATCCAATTCTCCTCAGTGGGATGGGTTCTTGGAAGTCCTCAGCACTTCAGATCTAAGATTTCTCTCTCTTGTTGTTGTAGAAAACCCACACAAAGAATAGAACTCAAAGGGAGCTCACACAGCAAATGGTAGAAAAGAGTGACCAAGTGTATAGATCCAGAGTGATCTAATAGGCAACAAAAGGTGAAGAATGGTAGGAAAACCCCTCCTATTTATAACAAAATATTGGGTCATTCTAGATCTTGGTGCATGGGTTAACCAGATCTAGATCCGCTTTTTATGGAATATTTTATTATATTTGTTGGAGGGAAAAGGTATTTGACTTGGGTCAAATCCCTTAATTTGTCAAAAATAAATAAATAAATGATTTATTTATCTTTTTAAGTAAGCGGTTAGAAGATAATCAAATAAATAATGATTTATTTAATTATTTAAGGAAGTGGTTGAAAGATAACTAAATAAATAATGATTTATTTAATTATTTGTGGGTGATTTGGTCATATTTAACAAGGAATACTATCTAAATAAGATTTAAATAATTATTCCTAGAAAATAATAAGATAAATAAAGGTTTATCTAATTAATTTCTTTGTTTTGGGTTAAACATGACTAGGAATAATAATTAAATTATGGTTTAATTAATTATTCCATGAGGAAAATCAATCAAATATAGGTTTGTTTAATATTTCCTTTTGGGGTTTCCTGTTTAGACCATAAACAACCTAATAAATGTGGTTTATTAAGTTATTTAACATAGTGAAGGCAATTTTACTTAGGGTAAAATTGGTCTTACATGGTGTACTTGGGTCCATCTAATGATAATAGGTTAGATGACCAAAAAATGGTGTAACAGAAACCCCAATACATCTCTACTGAGATTTTCCTGAAACCAGCAGTAGTCTACCCATAGCTTCCTTGGCACTACAACAAGCAAATGGACTCACTCAAAACAGACCTAACCTCTGTGTTTAGCCATTATCCCCACTCGACTGCCTCAGAGATGCAAGAGAGATTTTTGATGCCTCAAATGGGTTGGGAGAGAATCCTTATATACAATTTAGAAGAGAAGCAGACTTTGATATTTTGGAGGCAAATTCAAAATTTGAATTTTCAAATTTCCTGCCTAAATAAAATCATGTTTTATAGAATTTCTTTTTGAATAAAAAAATATTTTCCTGATCCAAATTTGACAATATTTAGATTGAAAAGAGGAATTCAATGGGATTATAATCTCCATCAACTGAGCAGACCAAAGTGGAATTTGGCTCTAGTTGCCAATTTTAACACTCCCTCTCAACTAGGGAGAATTCCACCTACCAATCCATCTGCTGCCATTGGTCATCATGCCATCTTGAACCATCTCTGCTATGCTCTACTTTGCTCTGCTGAAAAAAGAAGTGAATAATAAAGAAGAATTGATCGAGAGTGAGTCATAAGACTTTGCCACTCTCCATTGACAGAAGTCAGTCCGAAGGTAGAACCTGAATTGATCCCAAATCAAGTAGATAAACACCATGCATCCTAGCATAGGGAGTACGACAGTATGTGATGCATCCATCGGTAGTGCTATGGTCCCTAACCACTTTTCCCAAATCATTGGCCATATGAGAGGTACTTCCCATGTGTCTCGGACTACATGGGTAGGATATTATAGGAACACCAGCAGGGAAAGAATATATCACATCCTACACAGAATCACACATAGGGATAGGAGAATCCACATCCCACAAACACACATCACAATCATATGTAGGGAAATGATGAACCGCATCCTATAAACACATATCACAACCATATGTAGGGAAAGGATGAACCACCTCCTACACGGATGCAAAACACCAAGTGTAGGGAAAGGACGAACCACCTCCTACATGCATGCAAAAACACCGAGTGCATGAAAAACAACAATAGTAGGAAGAAATCTACACGTGGGGAAGGGACAAACCACATCCCACCGAAATGTCAACTATCAATTGTAGGGAATGAGCATCCTACATATGGGGAAAGGATGAACCACGTCCCACCGACATGTCAACAGATGCCTATATGCATCTCTCACTGGGGTATCCACGGGAGAAGGTGAACCACTCATCCTGCTCATATGCCATAGGAGAAGGTGAACCACTCATTTTATGCATATGTCACCAGCAGTAGGGGAAGGTGAACCACTCACCCTACACCCATGTCAACCATCATGGGGTATCACAAGGGAAGGTGAACCACTCACCCTGTACACAACGCACCACTAGGGGAAGGTGAACCACTCACCCTATGGTCGCTCATAGATCAATAATTACCCCAAGCCCCCAGGAACTCTTGGAGTTCAATCTTCAACCAAGAATCCCTTCATATAGGGAATGGTGCCAAGCTGCTTTCTGAAAATCAAAACTAAATCAATGGGAGCCTCATAGCTCCATACAGCACCCTGCAAACATATTGACTTACAGCAAAGATCTAGTCAACATTTAGGAATCCTTAGCTTCTTGTACATATAGATAGAGAAGATATTTGACTGATCTTACTCCCTCTTACACAGGGAGATCATAGCCTATATTTGTCTTTCCAGGGTGCATAGTGTCCATCAGACAATCTATGAGATATGACCACTCAAACATGCGATAAAACAGAAGTGTCCTCTGCTTAACCATATACAGTGGTATGTGAAATATTTCTTCTGCAATATATAATGATAGTGAGCACAAATGGCTTATTGCAATAGAGTGGCTTCATAGAAATTCATGCTTGCTGTTTCATGCATTCAGCTGCAATGGTGCTTCCAGAGAATAGACATCAACCTTTGATTTGTGATACAAAGAAATGAAGATGGTCACCAGGAGATATAGTACTTTTCCTTTTATTAGACCAATAGTGAACTTCATATCATACTTGATCTTTAATGAGCAGCTATCCAATATATATGTATGAGGTTTATCCTTAAATTGTATTAAAGCCTTTGTATCAAGGCATACATCAGCTATCCAATATATATGTGTGAGGCTTATCCTTAAATTGTCTTAAAGCCTTTATATCAAGGCATACATCAGAGTTAACTATGACTGGGTTCAATAGCTGCTATGTTTTGTGCTTAAGGACAAATCTAGGTCTTCCATTAAATCCTTCTTATTTGGACAAATGTTATCGATAGCTGAGCCCAATCATCATAGCTCCCTCTAAAGCCTTGCATTGGTAATCATCATGAGCTACCCAGATTAGAGATGAGACTTACATGAGGTAATTGCATGGGACAATAGAGTGGCTTCATAGAAATTCATGCTTGCTGTTTTATACATTCAGCTGCAATGGTGCTTCCAGAGAACAGACATCAATCTTTGATTTGTGATAAAAAGAAATGAAGATGGTCACCAGGAGATATAGTAATTTTCCTTTTATTAGACCAATAATGAACTTCAGATCATACTTTATCTTTAATGAGCAGCTATCCAATATATGTGTATGAGGCTTATCCTTAAATTGACTTAAAGCCTTTGTATCAAGGCATACATCAGCGATCCAATAAATATGTATGAGGCTTATCCTTTGGACAAATGTTATCGATAGCTGAGCCCAATCATCATGGCTCCCTCTGAAGCCTTGCATTGGTAATCATCATGAGCTACCTAGATTAGAGATGAGACTTACATGACGTAATTGCATGAGACAATAGAGTGGCTTCATAGAAATTCATACTTGCTGTTTTATACATTCAGCTGCAATGGTGCTTCCAGAGAACAGACATCAGCCTTTGATTTGTGATACAAAGAAATGAAGATGGTCACCAGGAGATATAGTACTTTTCCTTTTATTAGACCAATAGTGAACTTCAGATCATACTTGATCTTTAATGAGCAGCTAGCCAATATATATGTATGAGGCTTATCCTTAAATTGTCTTAAAGCCTTTGTATCAAGGCATACATCAAAGTTGACTATGACTAGGTTCAACAGCTACTCTGTTTTGTGCTTAAGGACAAATCTAGGTCTTCCATTAAATCCCTCTTATTTGGACAAATGTTATCGATTGCTGAGCCTAATCATCATAGATCCCTCTGAAGCCTTGCATTGGTAATCATCATGAGCTACCCAGATTAGAGATGAGACTTACATGAGGTAATTTCAACATCAAACCTCTAAGAAGCTTTAGGTCAAAGAAGAGAATGCGGAAGACATTCTTCAATCAGAGAGAAGAGATATCTACCAATATATCAAATTACCAAATTCATGAAGAGGAGGGGTCATTTTATATTGAGACCATTCATTATAAGATTCTTGCTTAGAGCAACCAAGGATGTCAGGGATCTGTAGTGCACATTTATTGAGGCACCTCTGCTGACAGGGTTAGAACTATTCCAAAGTGCTATGCACTTTTTCTCCAAGCAGTTCTTCAAGATTGAAAGCTTCAAAGGATCTATCCATCCAATATTGCATAGGACTGTAATAATTATTGCTCATTAACTTTGAAAATTATCCTTTGCTACCACTTGGGAGTACATAATGTTGTTATGTTCTGTCCCTCATGAAATATTGTCTCCATGGGATAATATAGCATGTTGTTTTGGTAACTCTGTATCAGGGAACGTGAGTGATAGACACATATCAACCATTGTGGGATTAGATCTTGCTGTCTTGGGCACATAATTTCTTTTGAAAATTTGCATCCACGCCTCTATCAATCCATGCTTTGCCATTATCTATTGCATCAATTATATAACATCCAGTAGAAAATTGTCAACCCAATGGTTGTTGAGACTCTGTATTCACTGTTTTTACAGAGCTGGAAGCGTTTTGAAAGAATTTGTCATGAATAGTAATTTTCCCAGTAACACCTACACACCAAGGCTATTGCTTCTAGTAGATAATTATGTCCTTTTCTTCAAGAATTTAGAACCAATTTCCTTCACGTTGAAGACATTACTCAAATCTAGGTCTATTATAAGCACAGATATTTCACTAGCCAAGATCATGAAAATGGCATCCAATATGTCAATGGTGGATATTCAAAACTTCCAAACCATTGTTTCACTAGGATACTGACATTGTTTTATATTGTATGAAACTAAAATTCCTTGAATGCAACAGAATTGGTAGCACCTGCCTCTTGCAATCATCAAGACATAAATTCAAGATGGAATCGAATCTCATGATCTTTTCCATACACAGATTCTTATGGTAAAGGTTGAGAAAAGACTTAATGAGTAGTGAACTTTCAAGAATCAAATGTTGATCCCTTAGATTAAGAGAAATGCTTAGAAACATATGCTAGTATCACTTGTAGTGGTTTTATATTAAACCCAACCTCTAGGTCTATAGTGTCACCATTTTTATCCTTTATAGATGCAGAGACAAACACCCATTCCAATGTTTTCTTCAAAGGATGTCATGCCTTCAAGATATTTTTATTGTCAAATTGGCAAGGTCTCCTATGCATATGTGGAAGTCACGGTGCTTGCAAAAGGAGGTGAACTAGAATGCATTAGTTACAAGCTTGGCATGAACCCTATATTGCTTCCTAGAGGCCAAGAGTAATATAGATAGAGTATATATTAAAGGATGTATATAAATCATTCTAAAAGTTTTTTATACTAGTCTACCTTGTTCTACTATGTTGAATATTATAAATTTTTCTTTATTTAACTATCGAGGCTAATTATTATTGTTTACATATGTTTGCCCTTTACCAATTAAATTCTATTGAGAATTTGAACTCCAATTTCTGTGGTTGCATAATCATTGAAAATGGGTACCATAATGCATGCATATTGTAGTATAGGAATGCCATTAATGTGAAATAGAAAAAATAGATCACAAAATAGCAAGAAATGAATGACTTCAATACAATGTGTCCTTTAGTTGTGAAGAGTAGTCATTGGCATATTTTTTTGGCATTGATTTCTTTGGTATAATTGTACTGCAAATGGGAATCTCTTGTCAATATAATATAGTGGTTGGACAATGCCTAAAAGATCTCCTGCTAGTGGGGATTATATTCTTTAGAAACCAGTAAAATTGGTGTCTGAGATGAACTCTTCAGTTGTTGGCATTGTCATAGAAATTCATGCTTGCTGTTTTATACATTCAGTTGCAATGGTGCTTCCAAAGAACAGACATCAGCCTTTGATTTGTGATACAAAGAAATGAAGATGGTCACCAGGAGATATAGTATTTTTCCTTTTATTAGACCAATAGTGAGCTTCAGATCATACTTGATCTTTAATGAGCATCTAGCCAATATATATGTCTGAGGCTTATCCTTAAATTGTCTTAAAGCCTTTGTATCAAGGCATACATCATCTATCCAATATATATGTATGGGGCTTATCCTTAAATTGTCTTAAAGCCTTTGTATCAAGGCATACATCAGAGTTGACTATGACTAGGTTCAACAGCTACTCTGTTTTGTGCTTAAGGACAAATCTAAGTCTTCCATTAAATCCCTCTTATTTGGAAAAATGTTATCGATAGCTAAGCCCAATCATCATAGATCCCTCTGAAGCCTTGCATTGGTAATCATCATGAGCTACCCAGATTAGAAATGAGACTTACATGAGGTGATTGCAACATCAAACTTCTAAGAAGCTTTAGGTCAAAGAAGAGAATGCGGAAGACCTTCGTCAATCAGAGAGAAGAGATATCTACCAATATATCAAATTACCGAATTCATGAAGAGGAGGGGTCATTTTATATTGAGACCATTCATTATAAGATCCTTGCTCAGAGCAACCAAGGATGTCAGGGATCTGTAGTGCACATTTATTGAGGCACCTCTGCTGACAGGGTCAGAACTGTTCCAAAGTGCTATGCACTTTTTCTCCAAGCAGTTCTTCAAGATTGAAAGCTTCAAAGGATCTGTCCATCCAAGTTTGCATAGGACTGTAATAATTATTGCTCATTAAATTTGAAAATTATCCTTTGCTACCACTTGGGAGTACATAATGTTGTTATGTTCCGTCCCTCATGAAATATTGTCTCCATGGGATAATATAGCATGTTGTTTTGGTAACTCTGTATCAGGGAACGTGAGTGATAGACACATATCAACCATTGTGGGATTAGATCCTGCTGTCTTGGGCACATAATTTCTTTTGAAAATTTGCATCCACGCCTCTATCTGCCAATTTTTTTTTTTTTTTTCTTTCTGTATGGGCTCATTTCCTCAAAAGGTGAGGCCCGGTAGGACCCGTTAGGGGGCTCACTATTCATATGGTGAGGGTGAAGTAAGTAATGTGCGAGGAAGGAGTGTTAACACTAACCATTCATATGGTTAGGCCTGGTAGGGACTCGACTAAAGGCCCGGTAGGGTGAGGATGAGGGACGAACTCTCGACTAAAAGGAGAGGGACGAACTCTCGACAGTAGGCCGCCATCGACTCACTATTCATATGGTGAGGGAGAGGAGAAACTCTCTTTTGGGGGAGGGGGTGAGGGTGAGCTTGCCGAACTCTCGACAACTAGAGAGGTTACAAACGATGGCAGCTCCCGACCAAAGGAGGGACGGAGTCACTCACTATTCATATGGTGAGGGGGAGGGGCCCCAAAAGAGAGGAACTCGAAGAAGGCCGCCATCGCCGCCATCGAGAGGAGGGTTCGGAAGGATGGCCCCAATGGCCAAGAGGATAAGATATGTATCCCCATAGAGAAACGGTACACCAGAGCCCTTTCAAGCCATACCTGGCAGAGAGAACATTCCACTGCACGATACGGTATGGGGTCAACACTGTTAGGCACACTTAATGCTGATCCAACTTGCTGCCTTGCCGAAGATAGGTCTTTTCTGTGCCATTCTTGGTGCCTGGGTGGACGGGAAATAGGGCATAAGTTCAGTTTCTGACCGGCTGATATGTCTGTCAACACACTCCCGGCCTTGAGAGTGTGCCATAGATTTAAGAATATTCGCCTTCCGGTGAATAGTGGAGTATGAAGTTGAAATAAATGCCACAGTACAGCACAGCCCTGAGCAACATATAAGTGGAATTCAAAACAATAAGTAGTTGCGATATGAACGTTAGTAGTGGAAATAAATAGGAATGTTTGGAATATGGAAAATGAGATAGCCAAGAGGGCCCACCCACCCGCAGCATCTCATTCTTTTCTCTTTCTCTGACTGAGTTAGCCAGATCTATCTTAGGGATTGATTCGGGTGTTACATTATTGATTTACAAAATCATTGTGACATTATCGCCGAATTGAGTTGCGTGCACGTTACTAATGGTTGCTGCTTGGCACGGAAAAGAACCACCTACTTGTAGTAGTCCCTCCCTCCGTAGTCCCGTTTTTTTATGGACCTCGTGGACTTAGTTAGTAGAACCTTACAGGCACGTAGTCACTATATTCCCCCACCGCTTTATTACTTGATTTTCCGTTAGTCCATGTCTCAAATAAGTCATCATTGCCCCAGCCAAGATTGGATAATAGGTCAAGGCCAGGTTTCACTCCTCATCACTATCTCGTGAAATTGATCCAAACAAACCATCACTGGCAGGTATGAGTCAATGGTGTCAGCATCGGATGCTCGGTCTATCCGCCACTCCATCTGCTACTAAGATGATTCTATTCCATCTCTTGAAGCAGGAGACATAAGGCTTAGAATCCATCCTTAGGAAGGGGAAGTTTCTTTATCTCGTCGAGGTCTTGCCTTAACTCACCCCGAAGGTACACACCTTGAGCATGCATTTTCACCCCATAATTCATTCGAAGGTGAACTGAGAATAGATCTAATCTTTCCCCCAACCAAGGTTAGTTCGGGTAGGTGATATGACCTTAACTCAAGCTAGGTAGGTATGCCTGGACTCACCAGGTAAGTAAGTGAGTTACGGACATGGGGAAGTCAATTCACAAACAATATCTTTCTAAAGGGTAAGGCTGATGCAATTATTCCTTCTGTGCTACCATCCGATCAACCATCTGATCCACCCGGGGTTTGTTCGGTCTAATGAAGTGATTCCCACCCACCCAAGTAATCTGGTGCGGTACTTGTTATATACTGGTGCACGTCTCTATACAGGTAAGAAGGGAAGGGTCTAGCCAGCCACCAACTAACCACCTCTCGTTCTAGGGCAGAGAAAGTCTTCCTTCTGTATAGGAGGTGTATAGTCATAAAAAAGAGAAAGGGTATGGTTTAAGCAACTAATTAGTGGGTAATCTAAAGGTTAAGCCTGTGAGTTCTAGGGTAGTTATAACTGACTGGGGTGAATAAGGTAAGCGGGTAAAACAATTCTCAACTCTCTCTCTCAGAGTGAAGAACCACTCCCACCCTAATGATGGCGAACTCCCATCTCGGAGTTCAAGCCCGCCCATCCTCTCCTGCTTCTCTAGCTACTTATACTCCCGCCCATGCTGCTGGGTCTTCTACTGGGTAAGCTACAGGCACTACTGCGGGTGGTGTTTAAACAAGTGCTATTATTGGTGCTTCAATGGATGGACCTAAAACTAGGAACTGTGCATATGCCACTGTCTCTGCTACTTTTATAGATGGTAGTATATAAGCTGGATATACTGGAGAAGCTGGATCCGGCTCTTGATATAGAACAGGATCTGGAACTTGGTCACCTGGGTCTATAGGTTCTTTTATAGGTGCTCGATCTCGTGTCGTTGGTGGAACAGTGCTAATAGATAACTAGAGCAAAGGTAGCATACCTTCCAGATCGAGACTCAGATCCCCTACCATCTTGCCCAGTGTACCCTGTTGATTCTGTCGGTGAAGCAGTTGACTGAGTCACATATACTGATGCTTTTGATCGGGATTATGAATTTAGAGATAAAGACCCATACCTTCGTGAGCAATATCTAGATCTATCTCGAGAGCTTGAAGCAGAGCCTGTTGAAGCACACGTTTATCCAGGACCAGTAGCTTCAGTCAAAGATCCATATCAATCAAGAGTCTTAGACATTGAAGCTAGAAAACTCGACATCCTCAATTTCATTCGTCTTAACAGAATTTGTGAAAGTCTAAGCTAATTATTAGTTGTATGATAGTACCTGGAAGATACCGCTTTAGTTGGTCAAAGGGTTTCAATTACACAGGTTCAGCGCCGGCTCCTCAGAGAAGAATAAACTGAGGAAATAAAGATTGCTATCAAAGGGCTGGGAATAACCCAATAAGTGGATTGAATCCGTTAGGCAAGAACGTGTCGCTTAATAGAGTTTGAGACGTGATGCTAGGTGGTGTTAGGCTACTCAATTCAATGAGGACCCTGTAGCTAGCTTCATGCTTTCACTATCGCTGGATGAAAATGGCGGCGGGGTGGCTGGATGGATGGAGGATTATCTCATTAGCCAAGTATTTTTAGTAGCATGGCGGTATGGGATTGTTTATTAGCCAATAGGGTGAACTTTAGCAGATATCGTGGAATAAATGCCGAATGAATTATACACAACACAACCAGAACTTATTACACAGAGAAAAGAGAGACATGGCTGGATGGCTAGATTATGGAGATGGGCAATCAGAGAATAAAGCCTCGTTGGTTGGATTGATGGGCGACCTAGGAGTAGGAGGGAGAGGATAGGATAGGCCTTGACACTTGCTTTATTAATGTGGCAGTACAGCACTCTGATATTGACCCTTTACTGATATACCTTCTATTAGAAAGACTTTTTGTACCATGCTTATCATTTTCATTATTTAAAGTTGATGTCCAATGTTGGCAACCTGCCTAATGAATCGAAATTTGAAAATATAGTTTACAGTCTATTATCTCTTCATCGATCTCCCAATTCAAGAAAGTTACAGGACTGTAGGAGAGATGGGATAGAACTAGATGAACTGGTTTAATTATAGAGACTGCATTTTTCCAAAGGATCTTGGCATTAAAACAACACTTCAAATCCCTTTATGTGGAATGGTGCTTATATAGTATATATACTTGGTCTCTATTTTATTAATGTATGAATAGATAGAAGAATGGAAACAAAATGTAACATCTTCCTTTTCCAAATTAGCTCTATGAAAAAGAAAATTAAATCAAGAACATCAAGATTGTTAAATGTTTTAGTTGTCAGAACACTAAAATATTCAATGAACAATCTAGGAGATTGCCTTGATTGTTGCAGGTTCTTTAGGAAATAATTCCTCCTCTTTGTGATACATCAGATGTCGTTGGCACTTTTTAAATTCATAGCCTCATTGGGTCGAAACATGATTGCCTCACAAACATTTGGATCATTCACTTTGCTCATTGTGTTTGTTCTTGGAGGGTTTGTGGTATCAAGAGGTATTTGACATTATAGTATATGCAAAGATAGTTATTTACTCCAAAGAAATATACTTTATACTAATATTGAGCTTTCCAACTAGAACTCGGGTTACAAAATTGAAAAAATGGTTCCTTTTATTCATGTTTCTAGAACAGAGAACATACCTAGCTGGTGGATTTGGGCATATTGGTGCTCACTAATGTCCTATGGCCAAAACACCAGAGTGGTGAATGGATTTCTAGCTCCTAGATGGGAGAAAGTATGTGTTATCATGTACTGATAGAGTGTCCTATAATCATAATCCCAAGAAAGAAATATTGAATATTTCCTTTCCTCTAAATATTTCATCTTTGTGCATCCTGTCAGTAACAGCTCCATTGAAACACTTGGACGTGCTATCCTAGAATATCATGGATTATTTGCTGAAGTTAAATTTTATTGGACTGGAATTGGAGCATTGATTGGGTTCTGTGCACTTTTCAACATTCTGTACACTGTTTCTTTAGCATGCCTCAACCATAAGTATGACATTCCACTATAAGGTTTGGTTTCCTACTATTTCTCTCACCTAAAATTATCTTAAGAGTGAGATATAATAAATTCTCCTCCAATTACAGCTTTAGTGAAATCACAGGCTGTTATATCTGAAGAGGTTATTGGAGAGAAGCAAGCAAAAGGAGCTGGAGAAAGAAACCAATAAAAAAAACATCGTTCTTTTCAACTGACATCACAATGAAGGTCTAGTGGTAAGTCGAGCTCTCCAGAAATACTTTAGTAGTTCCCAATATTCAATCTACTACTCACAGATTAAAGTACAATGTAAATGGATATGGTGCTAATTGTAATTGATTAAAATATTTGATAGAGAATTAAATGAGAATATCTATTTCCCCAGCCATCCCCTCACGCCCCCTCCCGTCCCCTCACGCCCCCTTCACGTCCCCTCGACCCCTCCAGATGGGGAAACGTCCCCCTTGACGTCCCCTCCAAATTTTCAAAAATTAGGAGCGTCAGGAAACGTCCCCTAGAAGTCCCCAAGACCCCGAATTGCGGGGGGGCGAGGATTCTAGACCCCTAGGGGGGGGGGACGAGTCCCCGTGTAACACTGATTTTTAGTCTCTGAGTTTTTCACTGCATCACATTCACTCAAATTAGAAATGACAGATTACGAAACTAAAAACATTGTAGAGCTAAAATTCATGTTCCAACAAAGTTCTACTATGCTTGGGTGTTAGATATTTAGATCAAATAATTAAGACTTGTAATAGCTCACCTTGTGGAAAGGTAAAGGTTCTATTGAAGTAGAAACTTTTTCAGTCTCTGATTTTTTCAGTGCATCACTTTCACTCAAATTAGCAATGACAGATTTGTCAAACTTCTTAGAATCTGTTAATAATGAAACATTTAGATCCTAGACATTTTCAAGAGTAAAAATATCAGTGCCAAGTGATTTCCTAATTTGTGATCCACTATTATGATAGTGAGTGGCTTGTTCACATGCCTTTTCAACTTGTAAGTTGGCAAGAAGAAAAACATACAGTGTCTGTGTTGCCACTTCCTCATAACCTGGGTAATTAGAAGTACATGTTATTACACAGAATGCACTTCCAACAGCCAAATGTTTTTCAAGTGATGTTTTTAATTTGTGTGGAGAAGAATGGCCACCTTTTAATTCACGTGCTTGTATTGCAGATAACGCTTTTTTTGGTACACAATTAGCTTTACTTGGCTCAGTAATGTCTTTATTGTATAATATAGTACTCACTGAAGTTGTCTTGAGGGAAACAATGTAGCCTTGAAATATCCTCTGGTTCTTGAAATTCAGAGGCCATAAATCGAGTTGTTACACTGCCCATGTAAATTATCTCAGATTTCTCCATATAAGAAGCTAGTTTATGGTTGCATGTATGTGCCATATTTTCACTAGTCCATGGTAACATAGAAGACTCCTCTTCTGTCTGACTCAAGGTTGTTGATGACAACTTTGTAACACTTACCTGGGCATACTTAGGAGTTTTTTTTTTTCCAAACACACTCATTATCGTTCACCATTTCCACATCTCTGACTGCAAACTCCTCTTCCATGACATTTTTATAAACAGATCCTGAATCTTTCAACAACTAATTATTTTCATTGTGTCTGTTAACTAGAATTTTGGTCAGAGATTTTCATTTGGTAAGCACATGAGCAGTCTAAATTGAGAGTTTAGAAGCATTTGCACAGATTCTGGAGTTGTTGCTTCTGACCATACATTTAAAGGTCTCAAATTGCTTGATTTATATGTAATTGCACCCATTTAAAGGTCTCAAATTTCTTGATTTAAAGGTCTCCTCCTCATATGATGTGTACTATTTTGAATATTCTATTCTTTGCATATCAAACATTATAAAGCCTCTTGCACACTGTTCTCATCTCTTTTATTTGAACATAATTCCGATAATCATTGCATTCATGAAGAAAGGATATATTCATGTGAAACCCTGTCCAGTTGCTTCTCTTGGCTAATGTCATCACCTACATCCCATAGAGAATCCGACAATTGAATGTCGACTTGACCAAAGGCATTGCTTACTTCCTGCTGAGATTGAACAAGAGAATCAAAATCTCTCCTTCCAGGGGTCATTACTCTGTGCTTTGAACTTGAAGTTTGCCTCTTTTCCCTTCTCTTCTATCCCGAGACTCCAAAAAATTTTTGTAGCCCATCCTTTCTGTCTCCTCTGCCCACTGAAATTTCAAAAGCACTTCATCCTCGCCCTTATATGCTCCTTTAGTTTGAAATCCAAAATCATCATTTCCACTATTCTTGTTTTTCGTATTTACTTCTGTTGAATCTGTATTTTGTGCTAGGTTATGAGTATATTGTTTTAAATTATTCACTTCAGAACAGAGACCAATCATAAGAATATTCTTATTTTGTGCAGGCCCGCAATCCATGACTGAGGAGGAATTGACAGCAAACAATAAACCACATTGCTCAGAGGCATTCAACAAAATTGGCAGATCTTTGGTGTTTTTTCTAAATTCACTTGACTGTTCAGATGCTGGCTGATTCTTATTACCTGTATTTTCAAACCCATCTCCCAAAATATATAGCCATCTAGAAGGTAATGACTCTTTGAGCCCTTTGAAAATACACCACATAATAATCTCTGCCCAATTGTTTGAGTTGCTTATCAACTCACCAATGTCTGGTCCAAACAAGTTTCCTTCAAGATCAAATTAATTTCCTCTTTTCAAATAGATTTTAGAAGCATTTGCACAGATTCTGGAGTTGTTGCTTCTGACCATACATTTAAAGGTCTCAAATTGCTTGATTTAAAGGTCTCCTCCTCATATGATGTGTACTATTTTGAATATTCTATTCTTTGCATATCAAACATTATAAAGCCTCTTGCACATTGTTCTCATCTCTTTTATTTGAACATAATTCCGATAATCATTGCATTCATGAAGAAAGGATATATTCATGTGAAACCCTGTCCAGCTGCTTCTCTTGGCTAATTCCATCACCTACATTCCATAGAGAATCCGACAATTGAATGTCGACTTGACCAAAGGCATTGCTTACTTCCTACTGAGATTGAACAAGAGAATCAAAATCTCTCCTTCCAGGGGTCATTACTCTGTGCTTTGAACTTGAAGTTTGCCTCTTTTCCCTTCTCTTCTATCCCGAGACTCCAAAAACTTGCTGCAGCCCATTATTTCTATCTCCTCTGCCCACTGAAATTTCAAAAGCACTTCATCCTCGCCCTTATATGCTCCTTCATTTGAAATCCAAAATCATCATTTCCACTATTCTTGTTTTCCGTATTTACTTCTGTTGAATCTGTATTTTGTGCTAGGTTATGAGTATATTGTTTTAAATTATTCACTTCAGAACAGAGACCAATCATAAGAATATTCTTATTTTTTGCAGGCCTGCAATCCATGACTGAGGAGGAATTGACAGCAAACAATAAACCACATTGCTCAGAGGCATTCAACAAAATTGGCAGATCTTTGGTGTTTTTTCTCAAATTCACCCCTGACTGTTCAGACGCTGGCTGATTCTTCTTACCTGTATTTTCAAACCCATCTCCCAAAATATATTTCCATCTAGAAGGTAATGACTCTTTGAGCCCTTTGAAAATACACCACATAGTAATCTCTGCCCAATTGTGTGAGCTGCTTATCAACTCACCAATGTCTGGTCCAAACAAGTTTCCTTCAAGGATCAAATTAATTTCCTCTTTTCAAATAGAGTTTAGAAGCATTTGCACAGATTCTGGAGTTGTTTCTTCTGACCATACATTTAAAGGTCTCAAATTGCTTGATTTATATGTATTTGCACCCATTTGAACTGAAAGCTATATTGTGCAAAGTTTTTTCAAGCTCAAAAGTATTATCCTGCCTATAGAAGCCTGAACCCCAATAATCCTTGCAGTGGCCACTTTCACCAAGTAGAATATGTGCTTCATCAACATCATCAAACCTCAAACCTCAATTTCCCTTCCAAGTTTTTCTCTATAACAATTTTTGTGAGTCCTGCTTGCCGGACACCAGTTACAAAATTTCTTTCACTTGAAAATTCACAACAATTGAATTTAAATTAGCCTCATATGGGTTGTATTTCATTTTTAGTATATTTCGCTTGATTATTTCTTTATACAATCTCCCCACTTCTCTTATCCATGTTCTGGCATTCCTTTGCACCTCTTGGTGCAATTGCTAGTTATAAGAATATTTAAGATTCTAGATCTATCGATTTGAGATGGATATTGCAATATAAATCTGAAGGATTCATGAGATTACTTCATGTTTGATCAGATTTTTTTAATGATAAATGTTATCTTGCAGGAAAATTTCAAAATTTGAAGTCATATTAATTCAGTACATTGATGCAAATTCATACGCTGATGCGATGTATATTATGGCAATTTCATTTTTTACAGTTACTTTTAGTTTAATTATATCATTTAGCTTGATGCTTTCCATATATTCAACTAAACCTTTGTTGCTTAACAAGACTTTGTCATTTCCATGTTTTCGTGAAATTGTTTATGGTTTGATACTCTCATACAACCTCTATCAAGTTACATGCACCCTCGTTAGAAAAAAAAGAGAATTTTGCTTGCCATGACTATGTTTCTTTGTCATTGTTGACTTAAGAAAGTCTTTTAGCTAAGAAACTAGTTTCAAGGTTATGGCATAACTTGTCATATAAATTGAATAGAATTTATATCCAAAATGTTAATTTGTAAACTACTTAGCTGGTTTTAGGCTTTCCATTTAAAATCTACTTCAGTTTGAACTTTGAACGAGTTGTTCCATAGACTTGAATATTAAGAGATTTTGGTGTAAGGATTAAAAATTAGCTCGTAAGGCCTCTCAGTTATTCATTTATTTGATCTAATATAACATTTACTATTAAATTAGAACCACTCGGCACAAATACGTCATAGATCAAGATCATACTTTGTAGAGTGTCATAGAATAAAAATAGGAGCAAGGACACTGAGTTCTTTCAGTTTTCCTGGTTCTTATTCCTTTGGTGTATATTTGCACCTTTAGGGGCAATTGCTAGTTTAAAGTCTAATTCTTTAAAGGGTGCTAGCTCAATGGAAGAGCACCTGCTTTACAAGCAGGAGGTTGGTGGTTCGATTCCATCGTGCCTTGATATTCATATATAGGGAATGACGAAGATCAGTTTTTGGTGACGGATGCTCTTTTGACCATCACTAATGAGCTTATGGTGACATTTTTCGACCCTCACCAAAATATGAAATGGTGACGGTCAACGAACGCCACCATATATATGCATCAATAGTGACGACCATTAAAGGTCCGTCACCATAAATCGTTGTTGTTTATATGAAATGGTGAGGGTCACTATTTGTCATTATAGTCATTATTCGTGACAGACCTTGATGTCACCAATGCGTTTATGGTGACGGTCAATGAACGTCGCTATATATATGCACCAATAGTGATGGCCATGAAAGGTCCATCACAAAAAATCATTGTTGTTCATATGAAATGGTGACGGTCACTATCCGTCATTATAATTAATATTCGTGACGGACCTTGACTGTCACTACAACACATACTTTCGGCGACGCCACCTTTGGTGACGTTCAGTTTTTTGGTGAGGGAGGCTATTGTCCGTCACCATTGCTCATATGAAATGGTGACGGTCAATATCCGTCACTATAAATCATTATTGGTGACGGACCTTGAATGTCACCACAACACCTATACTTTCGGCGACGCCACCTTTGGTGACGTTCAATTTTTTGGTGACGGAGGCTATTGTCCGTCACCATTGCTCATATGAAATGGTGACGATCACTATCCGTCACTATAAATCATTATTGGTGACGGACTTTGAATGTCACCACAACACCTATAATTTCGGCGATGCCACCTTTGGTGACGTTCATTTTTTGGTGACGAAGGCTCTTTTGACCCTCACCAATGAGCTTATGGTAACCATTTTCGCCCCTCACCAATGTCCTTTTTTCTTGTAGTGTAGATTGAACCACTTATTTTCCAATTAGTCTTGAGACAAATTCCCATGCATTTTTCTTGACGATGGAGTCATACTCCTTTACCATAGCGCCAACACAAATTGGTTGTTGCACTTCTTCCTCTAAGGAAGATGGTTTTGTCAAAATACACTTGCTCATAAGAGCCATGTATCTAGTAAACATGTTTGAAGGCTTTCTTTGTCTGCAAAGTGAAGTAGGTGCTCCTACATGCTCTACCACAACAAGTCTCAATCTATATCTTACCATCAAGTCTCAATCTATAATCAATATCTTACCATCAACCAAAATCTCGTACAGGTTCACATCCGCTTCACTTTTGGTGAAGCTCAACCCGTTGAAATAGCTGTCAATGCAAGTGTACCAAGCATGAGGTGCTTGCTTCAGCCCATATAATTCTCTCTTGAGTTGTCACACATGCGACTCACTGTCAAAAATATCAAAACCTTCTAGCTACTCTATGTACACTTCTTCTTCAATAAATCTATTGATAAACACAATTTTCACATCCATCTGATGAATATGCCACCCCATCTACATTGAGAGTGCAAAGATACATCCAATGGAACAGTACGTCGCGACTTCTGTGGAATTCTCCTCACATTCAATCCCATCAACTCGCCAAAATCCACAGGCCACAAATCTGGCCTTGTACTTCTCCACACTCTTATCTGTTGCTTGCTTCACCTTATATATCCATCTAGATCGAACCACTGATTTTCCAATCAGTCTTGAGACAAATTCCCATGCACTGTTCTTGACGATGGAGTCATACTCCTTTACCATAGCGTCAACACAAATTGGTTGTTGCACTTCTTCTTGAAAGGAAGATGGTTTTGTCAAAATACACTTGCTCATAAGAGCCATGTATCTAGTAAACCTGTTTGAAGGCTTTCTTTGTCTACAAAATGAAGTAGGTGCTCCTACATGCTCTACCACAACAAGTCTCAATCTATCAACTTTCGTGGTGTGCCTTCTACCATTTCGGGTAGATGGATCTGCATGAGTGCTTTCTGCCACTCCATGATCCTCTGCATGTGGCTGCTTCACATCTTGATGTTCATCCTTTGGAACCAAGAGTTCCTCATCTAAATGCAAATCCAGCTCCCTATCAAGGGACAATCGTATGGCTTTCTCCTCATCAAATTTTATATCCTGGCTCGCAATAGTCATCCTGTTGTTTGGAAAATACAACCGATAGTTGTGGGGAGTATCACTTTACCTGTAGTGTCCCTTCTTAGTGAGATAGATTTGGTGACACTTACAGATGGTGAGTTTTATATAATGATATAATTTTATGCATGACAGACTCGTGTACATGCTTATATGCTATAGACCTAGTTTGGGTCACTTGGTTGTTTTGTGCTTATGATAATATCTATGGTTGTGTGTATAAGAATTGATTTTGGTTAAGATCGTATTAGCGATGATTTCTCCTTTAGGTATCCTATTTTGGACATAGCTGTATGAAAAATATGGTTATCCAAGATTGAGACACAGATCCATGGATGGTCATGGTTATGTGGAACATATGGTTAATTATGATTTATGGATGATACATTATTTGTATGATTGTATGTGTGTAATCTTGTACTAAGCATGATGTGGCAGGGGACTTGGTCATTGCCAAAAAGGATGCTTAAGTTATAAATGATTGTGGAAGTCATGAACAATCTTTGGTAAAATGTGAATAAGTTAATTATGAAATTCATTTGATTTATTTGATCTATGAGATTGTGATGTGTGTAGGTATTCGAAGAAGACCTTACCAATGAACCATCAGATGGGTATCAACTCACAATCAGTACCTTAAGGTGAAGTGCGGACTTTCAAAATAGAGTAGATGAGAATCCATGGAAATTAGGGCTCGGAGTCCTAAATCCATGAAATATAAAGACGTGGAGTCTTGGATATATAATAAAAGGATCAGGGCACAGAGTCCTAAATCCATGGAATATAAAGGCATGGATTCTTGGATTATCATGAAATTTTTAGGTCATGGAGTCCTAAATATTTAAAAATATCAAGGTGCGGAATCTTAGATCTTTAGAGTAGATCAAGGCACAGAGTTCTTAATCTACTAAGGCACGGAGATGCATGCAATAGGGTTGCATAACCCCTATTCTCTGGAAGAAAAATACCACTCATGGGAAACTCAGTGATGAATTTCATTAATAAAATCTCATTTTTGACAACTTTGAAGTGACTTTCTAAAAATAGAAAGTCATGTCTAGCATCTCAAGTATGACTTTCCAAAAATAGTAAATCACCTCCAATCAATGGGTAGTAAAGTATACTTGAAGTAAAATCACCTAACTTATCATTGATCAACCTTAATAGTTCAATTTCGACTTAATCCTCAATATTATTAATATTATTGATATTATTATTATCTTTTATGAGATTATTATATTATTATTAAAATGGAATTATATCTCCACAATCACTTCACATCTCTCTCCTTTATGATTCTCATGGCTCTATGTAACCCTCTCTCTCTCTTTCTTTTAATTATACATTACAATCTCTTTTATGAACTCATCAAAGAATGGCATATACCTCTTACACTCATTATATACATGTCATAAAATATTCCTCTTACACTCTCTTTAATGCATATGTTACAATCTCCTTAAATAAGGCATGCATACCTCTCCTTAATGGCATGATTTACACTCCTCTAAAAGGAATACAAGGCATGCATATTACTCCTCTTTTATGACAAGAATTTATTTCCCCTCTTATATATGTGCCTCATGTATTCTCACTTGGGGGAGGTGCATTGTGATATTTGAAAAATATTATGAGAGGAAGAGACTTGGAGAGTAGTCAATTTCTTTCAAAATGAATTTGAAATTCCTAAACTAAATTACTAAGTAGCTCTACATGGTGGATCTGAACATGAGTGGTATTGAGAGGAAGTGAAACTTGTCTTCCTCAAATCACATTGTATACCTCTCTACTACTATATTTTGGTACTGCTTGTGAGCTCTTACAGCTCGGGGGTTCCAAGGGGAGAAGTATAGCTTTTGCATAAAACGAAAAGAAGAAGAAATTTAATTATTGTAAACATCTAATTTTGGTATAAGCTTATGTTATCTGGAATCTTATTGGATAGTT
Organism: Pinus albicaulis; assembly: GCA_034641835.2. Classification (NCBI taxonomy): domain Eukaryota; kingdom Viridiplantae; phylum Streptophyta; class Pinopsida; order Pinales; family Pinaceae; genus Pinus; species Pinus albicaulis. The sequence continues at coordinate 439,432,580 of CM076574.1, read as the reverse complement.
GAAAATGAAGACTAAGAGTGGCCTATATGCATAGATGTTTAGATCTCAAGATGTTATGGAATTACTATTTGTGTACTTTATTATACTAACCTTGGTATTGTAGCATTTGAGAAAGGATATCCAACTATTGATGCAATTAATTCAGAGATTCCAAAGGAATTGGGTAAGAGTTCCATGAGTTATGGTTTTGTTTCACATAATTAGAGGCATGTTTTAGAAAGGGTTTCACAATATTTTGTAAAGTGTTTGAAAAAATACCTGAATTGGAAATGCTATTATTATTTTTAATCATTTTTCATGGATAAGTGTTAACTTGCAGCCTACCATAGTAGGAATTGGATGCATAATTGAAATATACTTGGAGGATTCACTTGATCAACTCTTAAAGTAAAAATGCAGAAAAAATATGACAGTCAAAAGTTTCAAAGAGAATGATTAAGGTAATATTCAGTCAATATGTATTTGAATAGTTTAGGTTGCTTGCCATATGTTTGGAAGAATGATTGAATGAAAATAATGTTAGATTAATTTCAAAGCCCTTCAATTCACTTACAATGGATGAAATAATTTTGGAAAACATTTCGATTATACATAAGTAATTATAATTTAATTCAATGTTGTTATTTGTTTTATATCGTTATACATTAAAGCTTGTTGGTCATCTTTTTGACAGAATTTGTAAATGAAATTCTTAGAGTCAACATATTTGCTAGTTTTAAAAAAAGCATCTAGGCATGGTTTCATATTGATTTGAGACAACATCAGGGGGTATCCGTGCCTAATTGACCTATAACCCCTGATTTGATTAAAAAAAGTGCTTTTCAGAACCCAGATCGTAAATCTGGGTGATTTTGCAGATTGTTGTTGTTAGTTATGTGTGCGCGTTGTTGAGTTTTTGATGAAAGACTAAGATTATTTAGTCCCTATTTTAAGATGTCAGCATTTAAAGTTTCAATTTCTGAATTTTGTGAGATAAATAGGTTCAAGAATAATATTAAATTCACTGTTTCCAAGTGTTTGACAAAATGTCTCAATGTATTCTCATTGCATGCTTGCAAAGTGTTTTTCATAAGGGCTCAATGACTGTAGATTGCATGTTTGAAAAGTGTTTTTCAAAAGTCCCAAATGGCTACAACTTTTGTGCATACAAATTGTTAGCGTAAAAGTCTTAGTTGTTGTATTTTTTTATAAATAGACTATTTAATGGGTGTAGCTTCCTATGTCTGCAAGATTTTGGTATGAATGTGAAAATGAATTTAATAATTTGTGGAAGTGTGAATAGAGACTAAGGAAGTTGTTTCTTTTATTATCTAAGGCGTTCATAAAAAAATGGCTTTTTGTTGGAAACAATTTACGGTGACTAATTTTGTAGGATTTTGTGCAAATGAGCATAATAAGTTTTGTCTGAGCTGCATGTATGCATGGGTGCATTATTATGCTTCAATGGATATATAAAACAACTACTTGTGCCCAATTTATGCAGGTCCATTGTTTTTTTGGCACTTTTTTGAATAATAATATTCTTATGAATTGGTAACAGTAGTTTCTTGTTGCAACATTCATTATGTAATCCTCATGATTGAAGCAATGGATTAATTTATGAATTTGGAAATTTTGTTTGTCAATATATTTTGTGATTCCATTTCATAAAAATATCATATTTATTTGATTTATGAATGAAGATAGGAATATCATTCCCTCAATTACCTTGCTATAGGAAGGTTAATACCCATACACTTATATGTGATATTTATAATATAAGCATTATACTTTTGTGGTTATGATATCAAGGGTCAATAAGTCGAGCTTATTTAGCCAAATATAGGAATTCAAATAGGTTGACCTAGCTTAATGTTCACACATGGAATTATGGTGGAATTTATTTCCAATCTTACATAGAGCTCACCTAGAAGCATGAGAAGAGAAAATGCTATCATCTTTGAAACTTGAGAGGAAATGTGTTTTGGAATTGGTTTTAAGGGAAAGTTATCCCTCACCTCTTATGTGATATTTTTATATTGAAATAGATGAAGGAATATGATTACATGATAACTTAGTTAGTAATGTTACAAAAAATAAAATTGAGTATTAATGATTAATGTGACCTCTACTTTTCTATATTATTGATTGTGGGTAGGGTGGGACCTTACATATGGTATCAGAGCCAAGTTACAACACTAGGGCCTAATGGGCCAACATGCTTACTTGTAGGTTGATGATGTACGAATGTTGATTTTGCATGCATGTTGAGTTGTTGTATATCTTTATTTGGAAGCATATTGGTTACATAGATGATATTATTATTATTATGTCATTTAGAAACTCATGCAAAAAAAAAAAATCTTTCTTATATTCCTTTTTATATTTTTTAAGACATATTATTAGCAATACGTTAAAATGCTTAAAGACATGCTAGGAAATGATGTGCTTGAGAAAGTTGGGGTTAAACCCAAGTATGTGGATGACTTGATTTCCAATGAATGAGTGAGATAGGTGGAGTGCATGCATGGTTGCATATATGTTTAATGCATCATTTTCAATGTGATATGGGCTTGGTAGCCATCTTTGCTAGCTGAAATCATATCTACCAGGAAAAATATTCAATTAATCTGGACTATAGTATGATGACCTTGGTGTGTATGCTTTGGGAATGAGTAAAAAGTGTAAGGTTGAGGTTCAATTAATGTGATGATTGAGTTCATCATGTTAATTTTGAATCTTTTTGTACATACACTAATGGAAACTTAAGAAAAAGATAACTTTAAGGATGCCACTTTTAACTATGAATGTAGATTCAAGAGTAATGTATGTGCATTAATTACATGTGTTAAAATTTGATCTGGAAATACATTCTTAATGAGTAAGAATGAAATTCCTCTGATTTCTTTGTCATGATTTTGTGTATTTTGGGTTGACATTATGCATGAAATAAATTTAAACTACTCAAATACTAGGTTGAGGTATGACCTTCTAAATAAACAAGAGGCTTAAATGACTGGTGCATGAAGGGTTGTGGAAGCCATTTGAGCGAACACTTGAAGGTTATGTTTTCCTTAAGCTAATGTATGGGTGTGGAATATATACTAGCATATATCTATGAGAAAATGTATGGGTGTGGAATCCATACTAGCATATATCTATGAGAAAACGTATGGGTGTGGAACCCATACTAACATATATCTATGAGCTAATGTATGGGTGTGGAATCCATACTGCCATATATCTATGAGAAAATGTATGGGTGTGGAATCCATACTTTCATATATCTATGAGAAAATGTATGGGTGTGGTATCCATACTAACATATATCTATGAGCTAATGTGTCGGTGTGGAATCCATACTAGCATATATCTATGAGAAAATGTATCAGTATGGAATCCATACTAACATATATCTATGAGCTAATGTATGGGTGTGGAAACCATACTAGCATATATCTGTGATAAAATGTATGGGTGTGGAATCCATCACTAGTATATATCTCTGAGATAAGTAATGAGGTAAGGAATGGGTGTGGCATCCATACTAAAATATATCTATGAGCTAGGTAATTCTTTTGATTAGAATATTTTTATGGAATCTCATAGACATGATTAATGAGTTATTATGTGTAATTAAAGTTAAATGGATAAATATTTGTAACACGGATTTTCTTGAGCTTTAAATCCATTATCTTATTTTTATTACAAATTAAGATACTAATATTGTTATACTGAACACCATTATGTGGTTTAGAATGTATGGAATAATTGATTTTGATATATGGAGTCAAGCGTGAACTAGATATATATCCTCTAGTATTGTAATACTTTTGTATATGTTGAATTTAGGTATAATTAAAATGATTTTCAAATTCTTGAAATGTAGAAAAAGATTATTGTGATAAGTTGATGAAATAACTTTTCTATTTTCATAAGACAAATTAGGTCTAGGAAATCCATAATAGTCTCTTTAATTATTTTATCAGTTGAATATTGGTTGAATTATATTTAACCAATTAATTAGAGAAATTATGAGTATTGAACTCATGTATTGCTATAAACTATCGTTAGTTAGGTGATCGATTGAAAATTCATTTTGTTTATAAATTGTTAAGAGAATAACATGTTTAGAAGGTAAACATTTTATGTGGTGAGAACTTGTTTTATTTGAACTTAAATAAAAAGGCATGTGATTAATGAAAAGCTTAGTTGAGTTCTTGTTTTACAAGAATATGTGCTTGTGATATTTTTGAGGCAGAAATTAAAGGAGAGTGAGATCACATTTTATTGAATTGGAATTATCGCATGATTTATAATCCTAATATGATTGTGTGTATGTGGAATGGAAGAGATTGTTGGACTTAGGAATTTTTTGTTGGCATGTATAGTTGTATCAGTATTTATTAATAGTACAAAATGTTGTAATAATCTGAGATGGTGGTAATTATCCCTAAAAAAAAAGGTTTAAATTTAGGCTAGAAATTCCCTTGCGATAGTCTAAATCTTATTTAAATTTAACAAGATTCATCAAATTTTGAGAAATGTATAGTTTTTATAGCTTTTTGTTGCGGACATATTAATAGTAAGGAATAAGACATGAAATCAATTGAATTGATTAATTATGAAATAGAAATCAGGAGTGATTCCATAGTTGGAAAACTAATAGACTTAGAGTTATCAAGGTAGATTCAATAATATAGATACCATATTTGCATAATTGTGAGAGCTGTCCTTGATTACAAGCCGCTTTCAAAAAGGTATCATTAGTCTGCTTTCAGAATGAAGATCTTCAAACAGATATCATTAATCTAATTTTGAAGTTAGAGAAGTGAATAATAATGAAGATTATGGAAACTAAAGGAATGATATATAATACATAAGAGGGTCAATGAGGACTGTATTTAACCTTAGCTTGTTAGGTTAAAAAAAATATTGGTGCCTTGAACATCAAATTGTGATTTTTCCTAGAGAGTAAACGTTTACTAAAAACTAAAGATAGATCATAAATATTATGATTGCAAGGATGTATTATGGAATGAAAAGGGGAAAATTGGATTGAGAAGACATAAATCAAGTGGGATGTAAGAGTGGGTTTTATATATAACATCATGTTTTGTTGCGTAATTTCACTGACAATTGTATGTGGATGATTTTATGCTTATTGTATGCAAATTTGATTTGGATATGGGATGGACCATCATTGTTGTGTGTACAACCAATGTGTGATATATTTATAGTTTTGCAAGCTCAATATACTATAGAACCAAGAATATGACACATGTAGGATTCATATAGACTATGAGAAATAAAAACATGTAGAATATCAAATTATTATAGCTAAATTAAGTAGATGTCATATCAATTACGTAAAATAGTATTTTGATGTGGTACTGTAAATTGTATGACTAGTTTTGATATAGAAATATTTGGTATTTTATATCAAAAAATGCTTCATATAGCATGGATATATTTCATACTTGAATAGGAATGGTATGTTTAGTTTTCATTGAGTTACTTCAAATTTAGAAAACATTAAACTATGGATTGTCATGAAGAAAAAAAATATATATCAAATACATATAGATAAGTTTAACAACTTATTGATAGGAGAATAAAAAAGAACTAAGTATCTTGTGACTATAGGAAAAACTTCGGGCCAAGTTAGCCCAAGAGGGGGAGTATGTAGTGTCCCTTCTTGGTGAGATAACCTTGATGACACTTAGAGATGGTGATTTTGATATAATGATATAATGTTATGCATGAAAAACTCGTGTACATGATTATATGATATAGACCTAGTTTGGTTCACTTGGTTGTTGTGTGATTATGATAGTATATATGGTTGTGTGTATAAGAATTGATTTTGGTTAAGATCATATTAGCAATGTTTTCTCTTTTGGGTATCCTATTTTGGACATAGTTGTATGACATAGATGGTGATCCAGGATTGAGACACAAATCCATGGATGATCATGGTTATGTGGAACATATGGTTAATTATTATTTATGGATGATACATTATTTGTATAATTATACGTTTGTAATCTCGTACTAAGCTTGATGTGGCAGGAGACTTGGTCATTGCCAACAATGATGCTCAAGTTATAAATGACTGCGAAAGTAATTTCTCCAAAGCCAAAATGACTGTGGAAGTCATGCACAATCTATGATAAAATGTGAATAAGCTAATTATGAAATTAATTTGATTTCTTTGATCTATCAGATTGTGATGTGTGCACCTCTTCGAGAAAGACCTTAATAACGAACCATCAAATGGGTATGAGCTCACAATCAATATCTTAACGTGAAGCATGGAGTTTAAAAGCAGATTAAACAAGAATCCATGGAAATTAGGGTGCGAAGTCCTAAATCGATGAGATATAAAGACTTGGAGTCTTGGATATATAATAAAATGATTAGGGCATGGAGTCCTAAATCCATGGAATATAAAGAAATGGAGTCTTGGATCTATAACGAAATTTTTAGGGCATGAAGTCCTAAAAATATTAAAAATATCAAGGTGTGGAATCTTGGATCTTTAGAGTAGAATAGGACACAGAGTCCTCAATCTACTAAGACACAGAGATGCATGCAATAGGGGTGCATAATCCCTATTCTTTGGAAGAAAAATTCCACTCATGGGCAACTCAGTGATGAATTTCCTTAATAAAATCTCATTCTTGACAATTTTGGAGTGGCTTTCTAAAAATAGAAAGTCATGTCTAGCATCTGAAGTATGACTTTAGAAAAATAGTAAATCAATTGAAATTAATGGGTAATAAGGCATACTTAAAGGAAAATCACTTAACTTATCATTGATCCATCTTAATAGTCCAAGGTCGACTTAATCCTCAATATTATTATTATTATTATTATTATTATTATCTTTTATGACACTATTATATTATTATTAAAAGGTTATTATATCTCCTCAATCACTTGATGCCTCTCTCCTTGATGATTCTCATGGCTGTATGTATCTCTCTCTCTCTCTCTCTCTCTCTCTCCCTCTCTCTATTTTAATTATACATTACACTTTATTTTATGCACTCATCAAAGAATGGCATATTCCTCTTACACTCATTAAAGACATGTCATAAAATATTCCTCCTACACTCTCTTTAATTCATATGTTACAGTCTCCTTAACTAATGCATGCATACATCTCCTTAACGGCATGAGTTACACTCCTCTAAAAGGAATACAAGGCATGCTTATTACTCCTCTTTTATGACAAGAATTTGTTTCTCCTCCTAGATATGTGCCTCATGTATTCTCACATGGGGGAGGTGAACTGTGATACCAAGAGTTGGATATATTTGAAAAATATTATGGGAGGAAGAGACTTGGAGAGTAGTCAATTTATTTCAAAATGAAATTGAAATTCCTAAAATAAATTACTAAATAGCTCTACATGGTGGAGCTGACCATGAGTGGTATTGAGAGGAAGTGATCTGAAATGGGTGGTTGAATTTTTATGCTATGAAAGCACCTCCCACTCAATTAAAACAAATTAAGATCTTGCTTATACTTGATTGTGCAAAAATGAATTCTTGATTCAAGTGTATGTATTTTAACTGTTTTAAAGATTTATGTGTGAGGAATTAAGCATTTATTTTTTCTGATTAAAATCAAGTACAGCTAGTATAAATTGCAGAAAATTAATCATCAACACATAACAACAAATTTAATAAAGGAGTTCACCCGTATGTCGTGGGCTACGTCTCCTTGAGCCTTTGTCAATTGAATTGGCTCTTTTGGATTACATGGAAAATTATTTTACAAGTTAATACTTAAATCCAATGGTTTATTATGCTATTCCAATGGGTTTAGAATACCATCATACCCTTGGAATGACTGCTAAATCTCTAGATATGGACCTAGGCTCCCTTGGGCTTGACCTCTTCTATCGATGTCCTTAAGATTCCATGAGCTTCTCTGTGGAACCAACTCTCTTAGAAATACTTTTCTACCCCTGAATTTTTTTTTATTTTCTCCAACACATATCATACATCCAAAATAAGTTTTTCATTCTCTCAAATTGAGCTCTGGCTCCCCAATCTAGGCCTCCATCCACTGGTGGCCCTAGGTTGCTTGAAACTTCATTGTGGCTTCTTTGGCTCTGGAAGTCTCCAAATTCTTATAAAAATCCTTCCATTGAGTTCGTAATGTCCAAAATAGTCAGAATAGACTATTCACTTTCTGAAATTGGCTCTGGTTGCTCTGGTTAGGCGCCTAACACCTAGTGGCACCTTGTGGATCTATGCTCACTGAAAACTTCCCTGAACTATCTCGGCCTTCATAAGTCTCCAAATTATTCTTAAAATCCTTCCATTTGATTCATAAGGTTCAAGATAGTCATAATATACTATTGGTTTGCTGAGAATGGTCTCTGGTTTCCCTGGCTAGGCGTCATTCTCCTGGTGGCCCTAGTGGCATTTGGAACTTCTTAGAAGAAAATTTATGCTTAGAAGTCCTTAGATGGATTTTAAAACCTCAAAAATGGCTCTATAATGCTTAATATAGTCAAGATTGACTATTGGCTACTAAGAATAGCCTGTGGCTACCCTGGGTAGGCCTCATTCTCCTGTTGGCTCTTGGTGGCCCTAGTGGCTCTTGGAACTTCTCTGAAGAAAAATCATGCTCAAAAGTCCTCATCTGGCTCTACAAACCTCACCAATGGCTTTGTAATTTCCAAGAAAGTGGAAATTGACTATTCAGACACAAATAATGGTTGAGTAATTCTCCAGTTATGGCTCATTGAATTTTTCTGCCTAATCTCCCCCAATTTCCTCCACTAAATGTGGGGCAACTGCTAATTAGTCCAACTAAATTCATCCTTAGCACCAACTTTGGCATCACTCTAGGATTCCCACCAACATAAGTTGGAGCTTATCTCAGTTTTAATACAAAATTAATGGTCGGATAAGTGCATTTTAAAATGGATAAGTGCTTCTTAGCATTAATCTCGGCTTATCGTGGGTTAACCAAGTTTTAATGCTAATTAATAGTCATTAAAATAACTCCGTCAGATTTGTATCGGGTGCCTGGTCCTAGAATAAGGCCATATAGGGAGGGGGTTGGCCCCTTCCAACCCCCAAATACGAATTCATCAAACCTTAAGTAGAAGTCGCCACCATAAGATGTTAAGAACTACTTGTGTGGCATGTTGGTGCATGGGTGCACTAGCCAGGGGGAGGACGGGGGTTTGAGCCCTGCCTCCCATATAAAAATTTTCTACCAACTATTGATCCCACGTGGTAGCCTCTAAGCTTTCCACATGGTACTCTTTGATTGGCTCAACAAATCCATACGCCCAATCGAAACTCGACAATTGTCAACCATTGATTTCATCAAAGGGAATATTTTGGGGAATATTTTCAGGAATATTCCAAGAATATTCCTTGGAAATTTATTTTCTGTTTACTATTCAATTTCTGAGTTAACCCTGGTCAACTATCGAAATTTACAGTTGTTATGAAACCAACTCCAAAAATAGAATAAAAGAGAGATCAACGCCTTAGAAATCATCACTTCGAGGGGGAAACCTCTAATACATTACATAAATGAACAATTATTGGATGATACAAATGAAAAAACCTCCTTCTATATATAGGGGTCCACAGGGTCACAATATAATCCTATCCGACCTAACAATAATAATGTAAGTAAACAATAATAACAATATGGGGGTTACAGGGGTACAACAATAACAATAAGGGGTCTACACTAATAACTATAAGGAACTACACTAGTAATATGAGGACCTGTTGACGGGAAAATTTTTCCGGCCAACAGTAGGGGATCTCCCTGGTAGAAAGTCCCAATTAGACCTTGAACCGTTTGGAATAGGGATCCCGTCCGGGGTGTGGGTCCGGCTACCGCTTAAGTCACCTTCCCCTTTGGTCTCAAAAGAACTTTATTGAACCTGTGGACACACACTTATTCACATGATACATAATACATGATTGATGCATTAAACATGTATATAGCACTATGTGTAGCAAGACAATAAAAAAAGCATATACGCCGAAGGAGGTGTCGTTAGCAACACATCTTTGGGGTTATGCTTGTGAGGTATTCTGACCACAAAAGAAATAGTTCTTTATGGCGAGATGCCCCTTTACTTCCTGAAAGATAAAACGAAATGCTAATAAACAAGGTCAATAACATTCATTAAAAGAGAAATGAAAAATTGAACATCATTAACACAAACACAGATAGCCATGATGCATAAATGATGCCATTAAAAGTGCAGCGTCATTAATCAAAAGATATTTGAAACTATATGAGAAATACACATAGTGTTCACACAACCAAAACACATCATATCCATAGGGAGTTTTAACATGTATCTATATTCATATGCACAAGAGTGTTATCTTTCAATACAATGTTGTATATCTCTTGAGTCTCCAAAAGAAAAAGTGCTTTTACATTTCTCCCGGAGGGGGTTTTATAGATCAAAATTTCCCTTTGGGCTCCTTGACTCTACGCCTACCCGCCGGTTGAGTTGCCCTGTGACCTGGATAGTGAGCGCGACTTGCGACCTATTGGGCAGTGCGACTTGCGACCTAGTGGGCAGTGTGACCTGCGACCTACTGCCATTGAATCATGAAGAGGGGCGCTCAATAGAGAGATCAGGAACATCGATCTGCTTACCTTTGAGGAAGTCCTGCCAAGTCTGGTATTTTGCTGCTATGGGAGAGACTAAAGGGACCTCCTCTTTTAACTGATGCATGCACTCCAGAGCATTCGGGATTAGAGTTTCCTTCTTTTGAGAGATCTCATTTGAAAGGGAGGCGAGCTTGGTGTAAATCCATACTGGCATGACAAGAAACTGACCCAAATTTTCTTGTGATGCTGCGAGCTCGGGGGCGGCAGCAGCTTGTTTGATGGGCTGCAGAAATGACTGGATTTCTTGATCTACTTGCTCCCAGGTCTTACTTTCGTCCAATGACCCTAGCAAAGGAATGTGGTGAAGAGTGTGCATCGAGTCTATGCCGCTGATCAGGTGATCGTATGAAGACATTACTTTGTCCAAATCCTTGGATAGCTTGTCCTTGGATTGCATCTTCATACGGACTTGGACTTTGGCATCTTGTGTATGGATCCAATCCTTCTTAGGAAAATGCTCGGGAGCTTGACGGTATCGCACTATCCAGTCATCATTTTATCTAAGGCAGTTGAGGCTTCCTTGAGCTGCTTGTGATTCTACTTAGTTTTTGCTCGTGCTCTTACCAATGGGGCGACTATTTGTTTTATGGTGAACATTTCCCAATACACCTGCCTCATGGTCACCTCTAATACATCGCATTCCTTTAGAATGGCAAGTGGAACTTCATTGACTGGGGGAGCCTTGTCTCGGAGTTGTTGCACCTCTTCCTTCAACGCCGACCTCTCCTGTTCCACCTTCTTCTCCCGCTGCTCCGCCGCTCGTAGTCTGTTTTGTAGAGAAATGATTTCTCTACTCATTCTGGTTACATTTTCTTCCGTGGCCGCAGCGAAAGTCGTGCCTGATGATGCTATCATCACGAGATTAGTCCTAGTATCAAGGAATATGCCTTTTTCAGTTGCAACCGTGGATGTGGTGGAAGGACTTTGTGCCAGGGACCTTCTCTTCTCTTGCTGGATTTTGAAAGAGAATTGGTCGAATGTGAGCCTGGTGAGGTCGAAGACCTCCTCCTCCTGCCCCTGGGGGGAATTCACATCAGAGATCATGGTTCCTGTACTTCCTAGAGGTACTTCAAGGGGAGACACCTCGATATATTCTATCATTTCATCCTCCTCTTCTTTCTTCTTCTTTTCCTCCTTTTCCCTTTGCTAGCGCTCAGCTTCCACCTTCTCATGCTCTTCCTTTTGCCTACGCTCTGCTTCTGCTACTGCTTCTATTTCAGCTTTCCTCTTTCGCTCGGCTACAACATCTTGGTCTGCTTTCTTTTTACGTTTAGCTTCTGCTTTGTCAAGCTCTTTCTTGAGTGTCTGTTCTGCTATGGATTGGGCCTCCTTTTCCTCCTTTCCCTTCCTGGCCTCCTTGGCCTGCTTCTTCTTCTTATCTGCCTTTTAACTTTTCTTGCACTTCTCCTCATCCTCTTTTATCTTATTTTCTTTCTCTTGCTGAGCTTTGGCCTCTAATTATTTCTGATGGGAAGAGGTGTCAGGCCCTATGTTGGTCCGGGGATTTTTAGCTAGAGAGTAAGAGGCACCTCCTAACTTACAGCTCCTGTCCTCCAAACTTTGATCATCCGGATCCTCTTGGCCAGAGTCCACCCCTGGAGCAAGTTGTCTATCTGCATTGTACCAGTTCCTTCTCTCATCTTCTCTCGGGCATTCTACATGCTGGTAGTTCCATTTGAATTTGGCTTTCTTGCAGTGTTCAGGAACTATCCTCTCCGGGTCGTATGTTCGGTACTCTAAATCCCTAAGGCGATAAATTTTAATCTCTTCTCCTTCAGCCACTACCTCTCTGAAATATTTAACTATGTATGCGCTGATAGTGAGGGGTAGCGCGGGCCAGGGCTTCTTCTTACCTTTGGATAGGAAACTGGAGAAACCCGAGGAAATTTGGAAGCATACCTCTTGTATGAGCATCTTGTCTCTAACGAAGCAAGGCATAGCATGTGGTGCCCTGAACGAGCCGGAGACTCGGATGAAAGTATATTCAGTGAGCAGAAACCAATGTGCCACTTGGCCTAGAGTCTCCCTGGCTCCCCAAAATATGCAAGGGGCGTCTTGGCCAAATAATTTCTTGAATAGGGTGGGGATGAATATTTGAGAAATGGGTTATATATCCTGTTTATACCTAGATTCCCAGAACACTTTGGTTTGTAGATGAATTGCACGGGTCTGCGTGGGATTCCAGTTATGTGCCCATCCCTCAAAATGCAACCTTGCACAGATGGAATCCAATAGATAAGAGGCCATATAGAACTCAGAAGGCATTCCTTCATCTGGGGCCAACGCCAAGGACAAGTTTGTATGGATTGAGGTCATCAATATACTAGCCCAATTGAAACGGGTGCCATGCACCGTTACATATTCCATGATAGTAGCCCATGTTCCGTTGAAGGTGGTGGCGTCGGGGCGCCCATACAATCTGCAAAGAATGGCGGCTACTAATTTATATACTTTTCTCAGGCTGGCCACCGGATATTCTTGGTCTTTCTTGACTTTAAATTTGTCGGGCTCCGCCCACCACTGCCTGATAGTGTCGACTACAGGGACTGCATGGGCAAGAGCCCATTCTTCTGTAAAGTTTTCTTTCTGTTAAGGCAAAGAGTAGTAAACGTGGGCGTCCGAGCCTACGAGCGTTGCGAAAGCCTTGCCTTCACTGTCTCGGATCACGAACTTCTTGGGATCCGTTTTTTGTATGATCCAGTCTATAATTTCGGGTCATGGAAATATGGCTGGATGAGCACCTGCGAGATGTAGCTTGGACCTTTTGACTTTTAAGTATACCTCCCGATCCGGGAGGTCTTCTGGAAATTCTGATTCTGTTATGGCGAACTCATGGTACACTTGGTACCATCGCATGCTATCCCCTTTTGCAAATGTACAAAGGGTATCTCCGTATATCAGGGGTGGGGACACTAGGGGTGCCATGTCGCTGGAATCCGAGAGAACAGGTATACACTTTGCGTCTGCTTCAAGTTCACCTGTCATATTCATGAAATAATCCCATGATAAGAACGACATGATGATAAAATACCAATTAAAGTTTATCAATGATTTTAGCTGGGACACAAGCAAAATTGAAACAATGGTCTACCGAGTCGCGGGGTTGCAAATTGAGAGAAAAAAGCCAACATGCGACCTGGCGACCTTGTGACTAGGTCGCTGGGTCGCAGGGTCACACATTTAGAAAAACCGGGAAAAATGCGACCTTGCGACCTTGCGACTGGGTCGCGGGGTCGCGGGGTCGCAAATCTCGAACAATTTGGAACTGCGACCTTGCGACCTTGCGACTAGGTCGCAGGGTCGCAAGTCGCGCTAGGGCTTCCTCGGGGGTTTTGGGCGTGCGCGGCGTGGAGTGTTTTTCCATTTAACTAGGAGAATGCAAAGCCAAAAGGTTCCAAGCAAGGTCATGGGATAGTTCTTGGAGTAGGGGAGTAGCCATGGACGTCTGGACAAGAAATGATAATGATTTTGGGCACTGTGGGGGAAAACAGGAATCAGAAAACCCTAAGTAAGAAATACAGACAAGGGTTGAGGTAAATTGACAATTTAAAGGATGAGGATGTCTGGGATTTAGCAAGAATAACCAAAAGGGAAACAACAGGAGGGAAAATGGCAACTTACCCGGGAAAAACGTGTGCCAGTCGACCTGTCAGAGCCATTTCTTTCTATTTGCTGCATGTGAAAAATACGACCTAGAAACCTAGTTTATATAAAAGGGTTGCACGTGCGGGCATTTAATGAGGTCGCAAGGTCGCAATTCGAGTGATTCAGAAGGTATGCGACCTAGCAACCTTGCGACCTGAGGGTCCCGGGGTCGCGGTTTTCCTTAAAAGTTGAGTTTTACGACCTTGCAACCCTACGACCTTGCGACCTGAGGGTCGCGGGGTCGCAAAGTTGCGGGGTCGCGATTTTCCTTAAAATTTGAGTTTTGCGACCTTGCGACCCTGCGACCTTGCGACCTGAGGTTCGCGGGGTCGCAAGGTCACGGAGTCGCAGTTTTCTAAAAAAATGGAGTTTTGCGACTTTGCGACTTAGCCTTCTAGACTCTTTACTTGGTTTTTCTTTGAGTTCAAGGGGCTCCAAAATTTTTTAAGTGGGGTTTTTTGGAGGGTGTTGTAGAGGCTACAACAAATGGCAATTCACTAGACGAACCCAGAGTCTCTACCAATAGTCAGCCTTGGAGGGGGGAGGGAGGGGCTTTCGCTCGCTGTTTCTTTTACCTCAAGGTCAACATTGCCTAGCTTTTTGGCACCTCGTAAGGTTGCTCATCCTGCTGGCTTGTTCGGGCGCCGATTAACCAAAAATTCATTCCTTCAGGTCTCCAGACCGAAAGGGTTGGAGGATTCCAAGTAGCTACAGGATCTGATACGATTATTTTGTCCTCATCCCGTTGCTCCGCTGCCAGCGAACCTTTCGGTCCCGGTGGAGTCACTGCCTAGGAATCATGAACGTTGCTCCGCTGCCAGCGAGCCTGGTCAGTACCCCAGCGGAGTCGCTACATCACCTCTCTGCGCAGGAAGCCTTTCTCAATCCTTGACCCTTTATTAGTGTGCTATTGCACTTCTTTTGAATGTGCCTGGGGCACTTATTTAGATGTGCTCGTGGCACTTATTTGAGATGGGCAATTTTTGCCTTGGGCGGTTGAGGGATCCTGACTTATTTTGCTTTCAGAGAGGTTGTTCCTGGTCTGGTCTGAGGACTTTGGTTTTTCCCGGATGCCCTGACGTAACATGGAGTACCTCTTTTCCCTTCCGATCTAGTTACCATTGCATTGCACTTTCTTTTGTAGACACCCTCTCAAACTTGCTAGGTCGGCTCCCGCTTGATGACTTGAGCTAGATCATATGCTGCCTTTAGGTGTCGGTAACAAGCAAGCCTTTACCACCTTTGTGTCTATCGGAAAAAGGCCTTCCATCAGCATAGAACCTGTTGCAGTGTGCCAAATGTGTAGCTTTAACAAGACATTCCGTTTAAATATATATATATATATATATATTTATTTATATATTTTTGTTTTTTTGTTTTTGAGTTTCAAAAGCGATGAAGCGGAAACTATGGTACAAGGATAAGATAGCCCTCCAAGGGCTGCTAGGTGAAATAATGTTTGAGGTCATGGCCGTTTACCGGGAGGACCTTGACTCTTCCCTCAAGGGTTTGCAGTCTAAACGTATGGGGACCTAATTTTTATTTAACTTGGAAAGGACCTGTCCATAGTGCTTGGAACTTAGAATGTTTTCCTTTTTCTTCGTGAGCTTTATCCCATTTTAGGACCAAGTCTCCTACCTCAAATTTTTTATTCCCCGTGGATTTTCTATCAAACCATCCCTTGATTTGGCTTTGGTGGATGGCGAACTTTTCCCGGGTTTTTTGTCTTTCCTCCTCCAACTTCAGTAGGGTGTCAATTCGAGTTTGCAAGGTAGGGCATGGGGTACCATGACATTCCTAGGATAGCTGAAGGGTAGGGAGAGATAAGTAGGGAGGAAGAACAACTTCTTTTCCATACATGAGAAAATAAGGAGAGGTTCCTAGGGAGGACTTGGGCGTGACACGGTCGGCCCAAAGTGCATTTTGAAGAGCGTTGTGCCAGTTGCGCTGGTGGGACAGCAGGGTCTTCTTAATGATGCGGATCAGATTTTTATTAGTCGATTCAGCTAAACCGTTTCCTTGGGGATAGTAATTTGCAGAATGTTTAAGGACAATACTGTTTTCGAGGGAAAAATCATATAATTTAAAAGATGAAAAGTAAGTTGCATTATCAAAAACCAAGGAAGTTGGAACACCAAACCTGGTGATGATGGAATGAGTGACAAATTCTATTACCTCCTGGTCATTGATTTGGCGTAAAGGTGCTGCTTCGACCCACCTGGTAAAATAATCAGTAGCTGTAAGAATGTACCGGTGTTGCTTGGAAGAGTGAGGCATGATTTCGCCAATGACGTCCAAGCCCCACTACTGAAAAGGTTCTTCCACTGCTACCGACAATAAGGGGGCGGCCGGCCGCGCCTCTCGGTTTGCGAATTTCTGACACTGGATGCACTTCCAGACATATGCATGCGCATCTCTAAAAATGGTCGGCCAATAGTATCCTACACGCATTATCTTATGGGTAGTGGTATCTACGGCAAAATGACCCCCAGCTGGCCCGTCGTGTAGCTCGGTCAAGATTTTCTGCGCTTCATCATGTTCTAAACAGCGTAACATGACCCCATCATAATGTTTCTTGAAAAGCTTCCCCTGGATCAGCTGGTAAGATGCAGCTTTGAGTCTTATCATGCGTTTCTGCTGGACAGTTAGAGCGGGGTCCAGAGTACCCTGGGCTAAGTATCTTGAAATTTCAGAGTACCAAGAAAGGCTACTCTGCTAAGGCACGTGGTCACTCTGGTACATATCGATTTCTTTTTCCCAACACTCTTCTTCAGCTTCAACTCCATGGGAACTTGCAGCGTCCGCAGCCATTCGGCATAAACCTTGTCCTTTCATGGTGTGTGCTGGTTTGAACTCTAAATCGTACTCTTGCAGGCATGCCACCCAGTGGCCTCGCCTCTCGCCTAGCTCCTGCTGCACAAACAATGAGTGGACAATTGGGTGTGGGATGAAAACCGTGACATGGTTTTTCAAGATGTAGGGCCTGAAATGCTTAACTGCTTTATAGACCGCATAAGCTTTCTTTTAGATTTTAGGGTAGTTCAATTCATCCCCTTGTAAACCAGTGCTCATGAAGGAAATAGGCCATTCATCATTGTTGCCATCCTTTTGCGTGAGGACAGCTACGAGTGATGAATCTGAAGCGAAAGTATATAGGATACAACCTCTGCTAAAGTCTGGGCTTTGAAGGGATGGCGCTTCAGCTATGGCCTGCTTGATTTTAGCAAAAGCCTCCTTCTCTGGTAGATTCCATTGGAAATCCGCATTCTTTTTGATCATTTCCTGCAAAGTCTTGACTATCTGGGCGAAATCTGATATGAATTTACGGACAAAGTTGATTTTTCCCAAGAAAGATTGCATTGATTTCTTACTGCTCGGGGGGGAAATCTGGGAAATGGATTTTGCCCGCTCTGGATCTACTACAATGCCTTGCTTAGTTATGATGTGGCCCAGCAAATTTCCTTCCACCACAGTGAAGACACTCTTCTTCGGGTTGAGTGAAATCCCGTTCCTTCTGCACCTCTCGAAGATTTGTTTGAGGTGGCGTAAATGATCGCCCCGGTGTTTTGGGAACATGGTGACGTCATCCAAATAGACTACGACGCTCTGTCCTATCAAACCGCAGAAAGCTATATCCATGGCCCGTTAGAAGGTCACCCCCGCATTTATCAAGCCAAAAGGCATGCGTCTGAAAGCAAACGTTCCCCATTTGGTCTGAAAGGTAGTTTTCAATCTGTCCGGTTCGGCTACCAGCACCTGGTTGTAACTGGAGAATCCTTCCAACAAGGAGAACATCTCAGATACAGACACAGCTTGCAATATTTGTTCCATGGGTGGCACTGGGTAATTGTATTTGTTAGAGGCTCGATTCAAATTTCTGAAATCCATGCATAAGCGGATCTCACCAGACTTCTTCTGTACCGGGACAAAATTTGATACCCATGTGGAGTGACGAACTTTAAAGATAATGTGTTCATCCAACAGTTTCTTGAGTTCTTTCAGAATCATCGGTTCCAAAGTAGGGTGTACCTTTCTGAGTTTTTTTTGGAACGACTTTACACCTTCTTTCATGGGTATGATGTGCTGAATAATCCGAGTATCGTACGTACGTAAATCATTATACGTCCAAGCGAAAACGTCTCGATACTTCCGAAATAGTTGGGTGAATGCCTGCGTCTCTTCGTTGGTACAATCTTTCCCGAGGTTAATGAACTTAGGGTTCTCTTCTGATCCCAAATTCACTTGCTAATGTGCCAGGATGGAGCTTTGTACTTTGGTATTTGGGGGGCTGCGGAATCGGCTTTGCAGATCAAAGAGCTTTTCCAATGACACTACCCCCTTGGGGATGGGGTTCTCTTTACGTTTATCACGCTCTTCCTGCAAGGCCTGATCATGATTCACCTCATCTATTGCCACGTCTTTGAATACTTTAGAGTTGAGCATGAAATCCAAGATCTGTTGATCATCATTAAAAACGCTTAAATTAGTAATATTATCTGGCACGGAGGGTTTATATATAACTTCAATAGAAAAACCCTCCCTCAAAGGGGTAAATCTAGTAGCGGCATTAGCCAGAGTATCAGCTGCTGCATTGTGCATTCTAAGAACAGATTTAATTCCAAAAGCATCGAAAGCAGAAATAAGATGCCATACCTCTTGCTGATAAGCCTTCAAATGTAGAGATAAACAATGAATGGTATTGCGTACCTGTCGAGTAATGATCTCGGAATCTCCAATAACTTGTAAGCATCTTACCTTTAAATCCAATGCCTTCTTGAGTCCGAGGATTAGAGCTTCATATTCAACAGTATTGTTCGTGCATTGGAACTCAAGCCGACATGATCTCAAGAATTTGTTCTTTTGGGGGTCTAGCAAGATGCAGCCTGCATTAGCTCCATCAAGAGTTTTGGAACCGTCATAGTACAGAGTCCATACATCATTTTCTGGCTCCTTTGGGGTTGTAGGTTGGGGCGGGACTTCAGTTTGGTGTGAGATGGGAGTGGCTTGATCTTCTGCGACGAGTGTTAATTGAGACTGGATCTCGGGATCTACTGGAGATTGAGGGGGGTGATAACATCCAAAAATGGCTTCCAAGAAGCACATGCCAAGATCTTCCTAGGAAAATCTGATAGGTTCATTTGTAGCATCCAAATCAGTCACAGTATGTTTCATATAAGGTTCACTTTCGACCCTGATTTGGTTATTCCGACCCTTGTAAGGAAGCCAAAGGTGGGACCAGTCAGTGGCGAAATATCCTTGCAGCTTGCTGGACCAGTCCCTACTAAGTAATAGGCTGTAGGCTTTCGGAATGTCAATGACTACATTGTCGATACATTGGTGGACTCTAGAGTTAGACGAGAGGCAGATGATGATGTTATTCAGTTCTCCTACAGCTGGAACTTGAGATCTGTCAAGTTGAATGATCCTTGTGTCAGTTTTCTCTGGGCGGATGTTCAGTTTCTTACAAACAGATAGTGGCATGACGTTTGTGGAGGCATCGGAGTCAACTAGACAATTATGGACGTTGAAGTTGAAGATCTCAAAAGACAGGAGGAAAGGAGGAGTAGACCCCCTGGAATTTGCATTGATGGCGTTTACGATGGACTGAACACTTGGACTGGGTTGCGCGGAGGTGTTGCTCACAGGCTTAGTAGTTGAGGTATTGGCGAAGGCTTTAAGAATGAGTTCTCGTTGATTCATGATGCGAGTAAGCTCATAGAGGGATATGTTAGCTCTGGTTTTCTTCATGTCCTCTACAATGTTATATGTGGAATCGGATTGGGGACTGGGTTCGGTGGTGGTTGTGGTGGATACCATGGGGAGCTTGCTTTTCTGATTTGCTGGGGTATTGTCATTTGTGGGCTTCTTAGGGGCAGCTTGTTGTTCATTCCATGGCGGTAGAATTTTCCTTAAGAAATTCCTTTTCTTCTCCTCAAAGGATGGTTCGAGAATCGATCCTTTGCTCCTAAGGCTGTAGTTTCTTACAGGTGGGGCCTTAGGAGTGTCTGCCATGTTGATATCGGTGACTGTAAGATGGTTTTCCCCTCGAATAGCGTCGAACGCAAGAACTGAGGATGTCGGTTATTCATCCGAGGGCAACTCTTCATCGTGGTCTAAAACATCATCCTCCCCCGCGTCCCCTGGAGTTTGATCATCCAAAAGATGGTTTACCATTGTGGTCATGCTGCCAATCCACTTTGGGCATGTTTTTTCAGAGTGGGCAGCCTGGTGGAAAGAACAGAAGTTATCTTTTCCTATCTCTTCCACATTGAGAACCGTGTTCGGGTTGGAGGGAGGTCGGCTAGTGTTGGGGTTGCTCTTTCTGAAAAAAGGCTTAGGTGCCTTGGCATTAGTTGTGGATTCTGTACCCTTCCTCTTTAGGTCAGAGACTTCATTTGTCAATAGCTTGAGGGTCTTTGCTATACTCTCAAAGTCAAAAGCGTCCTTGTCCTTGTCCGCAGTTTTGCTTGTGGCGGGCTGACCTCTTTTCGCGATTGGTTTGTGGTCGCCCCTCCCCTCATGATCGATGGCTCCTATAGAAAGCATTTCTCTTTCTATGGTGAGGGCGGCTGCGTAGTTGGCTGCGAGGATGGGCCGAGCTTCGCGTTTCATGAAGACAGCGATATCCCTAGGGAGAGCTTTTGTATAATATTCGATGGTAATGGAGTTTTCCAGTGCCAGGTTTGGGGGAAATTTTTGTAGTATAGTAGCAAAACGTTGATTTAAATCTCTCACATTCTCTTTCTTGTGGCACTTAATGGTGCTTAACTCCGTGAGGAGCATGGAAGGGGTTTTGTCTTCTGAAAATTTCTTCAAGAATGCACTTCGAAACTGGTCCCACGATGTGATGGAGGCACTTGGGAGGGAGCGGTACCAAGTGGCCACTTTATTTTCAAGATTATGCGGAAACAGACGGCAAGAAACATCATCTAATTGAACCCTCATGATTTGCAGGGAAAGATAGAAGCTTCTTATATGATCCTCAGCCAAGGTGCCTTTCTCGGGATCAAACTTGGGGAGGTGTTTCTACGAGTGTCTAGGCATGTCATGGAGTGGGCCCAAAATATTTAATGGGGACTGGGCCATCCAGGCTAGTGGTTGCACCCTCCTAGCCCGCTGGTGGTGCCTAAACTCAGGCTCAGATTCACCCCCTGAACTTGACACCGACGCTCCTCCCTCATGGCGAGAGTGTTCATCTTGATGTCTCTCATGGTAGGGAAAGTCTCTAATATATCCACAGTTGTGGACAGGAGGCCTATTTGGGTTTTGGTAATGGTTTTTGGCACGGTTTCCTTGGCCTCGGCCCCTATATCCTCTACCTCCAGTGTGGCGGGCTCTATTCCCCTCTCCTTCATTTCTGCGAGCTCTATTTCTGTCGCCTTCATTCCCTCGGCCTCTATCTCCCTCACCTTCCCCATGTGGGGGGTGTGCTTGGTTGTTGTTAGGTTGGGCTTGGTTGGGCTGAGGGTCGGGAAAAGGTTCGGTAGGACCAAAATCTTCCTCATCGCCATCTTGGAGTTCAGGGATTGGTTCGTCATGCTGAGCAACGGTGGCGAGGTCTTCAAGCATGAGATTCACCAACTGGGGTATGGTGCTCACCAGGGCACCATTACGAGTGATGTTTTCAGCCGGGGTTCTAGTATGGGACAGGAATTGCATGATTGGGGAAAATCGCAAATCCCTGAGGAGATTGCGGGTAGTCGAGCGCAAGGTTCTCAACTATGTGTCGGTAATTTCATAATACGTCATCTATAACTTTGGAATATCTTCCAATGGAGGGATATTTTCGTTGTTTATGACCTCCCCGTGGGGATTTTGTGATGGAATGTTAGTTGTATGCTGGGAGGCTTCCATTCAGGCCCTCCTTCTAGCGCCAATTCTGTTGACGGGAAAAAATTTTCGACCAACAGTAGGGGATCTCCCCAGTAGAAAGTCCCAATTAGACCTTGAACCGTTTGGAATAGGGATCCCGTCTGGGGTGTGGATCTGGCTACCGCTTAAGTCACCTTCCCCTTTGGTCTCAAAAGAGCTTGATTGAACCTACGGACACACACTTATTCACATGATACAAAATACACGATTGATGCATTAAACATGTATATAGCACTATGTGTAGCAAGACAATAAACAAAGCATATACGCCGAAGGAGGTGTCGTTAGCAACACATCTTTGGGGTTATGCTTGTGAGGTATTCTGACCACAAAAGAAATAGTTCTTTATGGCGAGATGCCTCTTTACTTCTTGAAAGATAAAACGAAATGCTAATAAACAAGGTCATTAACATTCATTAAAAGAGAAATGAAAAATTGAACATCATTAACACAAACACAGATAGCCATGATGCATAAATGATGCCATTAAAAGTGCAGCTTCATTAATCAAAAGATATTTGAAACTATATGAGAAATACACATAGTGTCCGCACAGCCAAAACACATCATATCCATAGGGATTTTTAACAGGTATTTGTATTCATATGCACAAGAGTCTTTCAATACAATGTTGTATATCTCTTGAGTCTCCAAAAGAAAAAGTTCTTTTAAATTTCTCCCAGAGGGGGTTTTATAGATCAAAATGCCCCTTTGGGCTCCCTGACTCTACGCCTGCCCACTGGTTGAGTTGCCCTGTGACCTGGGAGAAAATTGCGACTTGCGACTTGGATAGTGAGCGTGACTTGCGACCTATTGGGTAGTGCAACTTGCGACCTAGTGGGCAGTGCGACCTGCGACCTACTGCCACTGAGTCATGAAGAGGGGTGCTCAATAGAGAGATCAGGAACATCAATCTACTTTCCTTTGAGGAAGTCCTGCCAGGTCTGGTATTCTGCTGCTATGGGAGAGACTAGAGGGACCTCCTCTTTTAACCGATGCATGCACTCTAGAGCATTCGGGATTAGAGTTTCCTTCTTTTGTGAGATCTGGTTTGAAAGGGAGACGAGCTTGGTGTAAATCCATACTGGCATGACAAGAAAATGACCCAGATTTTCTTGTGATGCTGCGAGCTCGGGGGTGGCAGCAGCTTGTTTGATGGGCTGCAGAAATGACTGGATTTCTTGATCTACTTGCTCCCAGGTCTTACTTTCGTCCAATGCCCCTAGCGAAGGAATGTGGTGAAGAGTGTGCATCAAGTATATGCAGCTAATCAGGTGGTCGTATGAAGACATTACTTTGTCCAAATCCTTGGATAGCTTGTCCTTGGATTTCATCTTCATACGGATTTGGACTTTGGCACCTTGTGTATGGATCCAATCCTTCTTAGGCAAATGCTCAGGAGCTTGGGGGTATCGCACTGTCCAGTCCATCATTTTATCTAAGGCAGCTGAGGCTTCCTTGTGCTGCTCGTGCTTCTGCTTAGTTTCTTCTCGTGCTCTTACCAATGGGGCGACTGTTTTTTTTATGGTGAACATTTCCCCATACACCTGTCTCATGGTCGCCTCTAATACATCGCATTCCTTTAGAACGGCAAGTGGAACTTCATTGACTGGGTGAGCCTTGTCTCGGAGTTGTTGCACCTCTTCCTCCAACACCGACCTCTCCTATTTCGCCTTCTTCTCCCGCTGCTCTGCCACTCGTATTCTGTTTTGTAGAGAAATGATTTCTCTACTCATTCTGGTTACATTTTCTTCCGTGGTTGCAGCGAAAGCCGTGCCTGCCGATGCTATCATCACAGGATTAGTCCTAGTATCAAGGACTATGTATTTTTCAGTTGCAACCATGGATGCGGCGGAAGGACTTTGTGCCAGGGACCTTCTCTTCTCTTGTCAGATTTTGAAAGAGAATTGGTCGAATGTGAGCCTGGTGAGGTCAAAGACCTCCTCCTCCTGCCCCTGGGGGGAATTCACATCAGAGAGCATGGTTCCTGTACCACCTAGAGGTACTTCGAGGGGAGACACCTCGATATCTTCTATCATTTCATCCTCCTCTTATTTCTTCTTCTTTTCCTCCTTTTACCTTTGTTGGCTCTCGGCTTCCGCCTTCTATTGCTCTTCCTTCCGCCTGCGCTCCACTTCTGCTGCTGCTTCTATTTCGGCTTTCCTCTTTCGCTCGGCTATAGCAGCTTAGTTTGCTTTCTTTTGGCATTTAGCTTCTGCTTTGTCAAGCTCTTTCTCGAGTGCCTGTTCTGCTGCAGCCTGCACCTCCTTTTCCTCCTTTTCCTTCCTGGCCTCCTCGGTCTGCTTCTTCTTCTGATCTGCCTTTGAAATTTTATTGTGCTTCTCCTCATCCTCTTTTATCTTATTTTCTTTCTCTTGCTGAGCTTTGGCCTCTACTTCTTTCTGATGGGAAGAGGTGTCAGGCCCTGTGCTGGTCCGGGGCTTTTTAGCTAGAGAGGAAGAGGCACCTCCTAAATTACGGCTCCTGTCCTCCAAACTTTGATCATCCGGATCCTCTTGGCCAGAGTCCGCCCCCGGAGCAAGTTTTCTATCTGCATTGTACCAGTTCCTTCTCTCATCTTCTCTCGGGCGTTCTACATGCTGGTAGTTCCATTTGAATTTGGCTTTCTTGCAGTGTTCGGGAACTATCCTCTCCGGGTCATATGTTCGGTACTCTAAAGCCCTAAGGCGATAAATTTTAATCTCTTCTCCTTCAGCCCCTACCTCTCTGAAATATTTAACTGTGTATGTGCCGATAGTGAGGGGTAGCGCGGGCCAGGGCTTCTTCTTACCTTTGGAAAGGACACTGGAGAAACCTGAGGACATTTGGAAGCATGCCTCTTGTATGAGCATCTTGTCCGTAACGAAGCGAGGCATAGCATGTGGTGCCCTGAACGAGCAGAAGACTCGGATGAAAGTATGTTTAACGAATGGAAACCAATGCGCCACTTGGGCTAGAGTCTCCCTGGCTCGCCAAGACATGCAAGGGGCGTCCTGGCCAAATAATTTCCTTAATAGGGCGGGGATGAATATTTTAGAAATGGGTTCTATATCCTGTTTATACCTGGATTCCCAGAACACTTTGGTTTGTAGATGAATTGCACGGGTCTACGTGGGATTCCAGTTATGTGCCCATCCCTGAAAATGAAACCTTGCATAGACGGCATCCAATAGATAAGAGGCCATATAGAACTCAGAAGGCATTCCTTCATCTGGGGCCAATGCCGAGGACAAGTTTGTATGCATTGAGGTCATCAATATACTAGCCCAGTTGAAACAGGTGCCATGCACCGTTACATATTCCATGATAGTAGCCCATGTGCCATTGAAGGTGGTGGCATCGGGGCGCCCGTACAATCTGCAAAGCATGGCGGCTACTAATTTATATACTTTTCTGAGGCTGGCCACCGGATATTCTTGGTCTTTCTTGACTTTAAATTTGTCGGGCTCCGCCCACCACTGCCTGATAGTGTCGACTACAGGGACTGCATGGGAAAGAGTCCATTCTTCTGTAAAGTTTTCTTCCTGTTGAGGCAAAGAGTATTAAACGTGGGCGTCTGAGCCTACAAGCGTTGCGAAAGCCTTGCCTTCACTGTCTCGGATCAGAAACTTCTTGGGATCCGTTTTTTGGTATGATCCAGTCTATCATTTCGGGACATGGAAATATGGTCGGATGAGCACCTGCGAGATGTAGCTTGGACCTTTTGACTTTTAAGTATACCTCCCGATCCGAGAGGTCTTCTGGAAATTTCGATTCCGTTATGGCGAACTCATGGTACACTTGGTACCATCGCATGCTGTCCCCTTTTGCAAATGTACAAAGGGTATCTCTGTATATCGAGGGTGGGGACACTGGTATGTCCATCTCCACATCTTCCATTGCCACGTGCTTGTCTTTCTTCTGGGAAACTGGGGGTGCCATGTCGCTGAAATCCGAGAGAACAGGTATACACTCTGAGTCTGCTTCAAGTTCACCTGTCATATTCATGAAAGAATTCCATGATAAGAGCGACATGATGATAAAAGACCAATTACAGTTTATCAATGATTTTAGCTGGGACACAAGAAAAATTGAAACAATGGTCTACTGGGTCGCGGGGTCATAGATTGAGAGAAAAAATCCAACATGCGACCTTGCGACCTTGCGACTAGGTCGCTGGGTCGCTAGGTCACAAATTTAGAAAAACCAGGAAAATGCGACCTTGCGACCTTGCGACTAGGTTGTTGGGTCGCGGGGTCGCACATTTAGAAAAACTGGAAAAAATGCAACCTTGCAACATTGCGACTGGGTCGCAGGGTTGCGGGGTCGCAAATCTCGAACAATTTGGAAACTGCGACCTTGCGACCTTGCGACTAGGTCGCGGGGTCACAAATCGCGGTAGGGCTTCCCCTGGATGTTTGGGCGCGTGCGGCGTGGAGTGTTTTTCCCTTTAACTAGGAGAATGCAAAGCCAAAAGGGTCCAGGCAAGGTCAAGGGATAGTTCTTGGAGTAGGGGAGTAGCCATGGACGTCTGGAGAAGAAATGATGATTATTTTGGGCACTGTGGGGGAAAACAGGAATCAGAAAACCCTAAGTAAGAAATACAGACAAGGGTTGAGGTAAATTAACAATTTAAAGAGTGAGGATGTCTAGGTTTTAGCAAGAATAACCAAAAGGGAAATAACAGGAGGGAAAAGGGCAACTTACCCGGGAAAAACGCGCGCCAGTCGACCTATCAGAGCCGTTTCTTTCTATTCGCTGCATGTGAAAAATGCGACCTAGCGACCTAGTTTATATAAAAGGGTCACACGTGCAGGAATTTAATGAGGTCGCAAGGTCACAATTCGAGTGATTCAGAAGGTATGTGACCTAGTGACCTTGCGACCTGAGGGTCGCGGGGTCGCAAAGTCGCGGGGTCGCGGTTTTCCTTAAAAGTTGAGTTTTGCGACCTTGCGACCCTACGACCTTGCGACCTGAGGGTCGCGGGGTCGTGATTTTCCTTAAAATTTGAGTTGTGTGACCTTGCGACCTTGCGACCTGAGGGTCACGGGGTCGCAAGGTCGCGGAGTCGCAGTTTTCTAAAAAAAATGGAGTTTTGCGACTTTGGGACTTAGCCTTCTAGACTCTTTACTTGGTTTTTATTTGAGTTCAAGGGGCTACAACAGGACCAAACATGCTTAAGTAGCTATAGATTTCTCTGTATAAAATTCTCATCCTCCCATATAGAATCTTTCTTGGGTAAGTTATTCCAATTGATGAGATACTCTGAAAATGATCAATTTCGTAGCTGTCGAGTTCTTGTTTCAGTGATTGTTTCAGGTTCCAATATGAATTTCCTTTCTCATAAAGTTCTGAAAATATTGTTTGGACTGGAATTTTTTCACCTATAACCTTCTTTAGTCATGAAACATGGAAAATTGGATGCACTCGAAAAGAAGTAGGAAGCTCCAATTTGTATGCCATAGTACCAATCTTTTGCAACACCTTGTAAGGACCATAGTATTTTGGCGATAATTTATTATACTTCTTAAATTTCTTGAGGGACGTTTGTTTGTATGGTTGTAGCTGTAAAAATACCCAGTCTCCTACATCAAAACTTCTCTCGTTGCGATGTTGATCTTCTTGTTGTTTCATTTGATTTTGTGCCAAATTTAGGTTATCCTTTAAGAGTTGGAGAACTTATTGTTAATGCTTGATGTGATCTTCCATTGATTGCACCTTATAATTTTCTCTTGAAGATGATGTGATGGACGGTGGATGATATCCATAAGGTGCCATAAATGGGGTCATTTTTATTGCAGTATGGAGGAGAGTGTTATACCACCATTTAGCTAGAGGTAACCACTTGACCCATTGTGTTTTTTTATCAGATACAAAACAACGAAGATATCCTTCCAAACATTTGGTCACTATCTCATTTTGACCATCAGTTTGAGGATGATAAGATGAGCTATGAGCTAGTTGAGTACCCAAGCAAGAAAATAATTCCGCCCAAAAATTTCCTGTAAAATGGGATCTCTGTCGCTTACCATAATCTTTGGCTTTCCATGTAGGTTTTAAATTGTTTCCATAAATGCAGTAGATTTTTAAATTGTTTCCATGTAGCTTATCTACCACCTTGATCTTGCCTCTATGGTAATAGAATTTCCTCTTGGAAACTGTCTTCATTAGAATATCTGCATCTTGATCCTCCATGGGAATGTACTGAAGTAACATAATGTGCCTCTGAGCACAATCTATGATATGGTGTTACCACATGACTATGTCATTGGACCTATCATGGAATAACACATTAATCGAGAGTTTAATGCAACTCTAGTTATCACAATGTATCACTATCGGATACATCTGAGAACCAAACAAACCAATCAGGATATTTCTCATCCATATGGCTTGACATGCAGCCTGACTTGCTGCCATGTACTCTGCCTCGCCTGAACTGAGTGCCAGAGATTGTTTCTTCCTGCTGTAGCAAGAAACTATTGTCAATCCTATGCTGAAGATTCCTCTTGATGTGCTATTTCCGTCTGGTGGACGTCTTGCCCAATCTACATCTATGTAGCCTTGTAGCTTCACTCCCTTTTTCCGTCTATACCATAATCCATACTCTATAGTGCCCCTGCGATATCTCAAGACTTTCTTCCCCGCGTTCCAAAAGATTTTTTTCAGATTAACCATAGCTTGGCTCAGCTGGTTAACTGCGTAGAAAATGTCTGGTTTGGTGTTCACCAAGTACATCAGTGAACCCACTAGCTTCCTGTAGACAGTATCATCCACTACTTCTCCTGAAGTGGCATCCTCTTCCTCCAATTTCCTCGAAGAGGAGTCTCCATGGGTTTACATCTCTCCATGTGAAACTTACCCATAATCTCTTTGGCCTTCTTTCCTTGAGAAACAAATAGTTCACCATCCCGCTGCCATATTTCCAAACCAAGGAAATAGTGAAGGAGTCCCATGTCCTTCATTTTGAACACTCTTGCAAGATCCTCCTTGAAAGAATGTATCAGTTTCTCATCACCTGTCAAAATTATATCATCAACATAAAGTACAATAATCAATATCTTACCATCAACCAAAATCTAGTACAGGTTCACATCCGCTTCACTTTTGGTGAAGCTCAACCCAGTGAAATAGTTTTCAATCCGAGTGTACTAAGCACGAGGTGCTTGCTTCAGCCCATATAGTGCTCTCTTGAGTTGTCACACATGCGACTCACTGTAAAAAGTCTCAAAACATTCTAGCTGCTCTATGTACACTTCTTCCTCAATAACTTTATTGAGAAACATAGTTTTCACTTCCATCTGGTGAATATGCCACCCCATCTACATTGAGAGTGCAAGGATACATCTAATGGAATAGTACGTCGCGATTGCTATGGAACTCTCCTCACAGTCAATCCCATCAACTTGTCAAAATCCATGGGCCACAAATCTGGCCTTGTACTTGTCCACACTCTTATCTGCTACTTGCCTCACCTTATATATCCATCTAGATTGAACCACTGATTTTCCAATCAGTCTTGAGACAAATTCCCATGCACTGTTCTTGACGATGGATTCATACTCCTTTACCATAGCGTCAACACAAATTGGTTGTTGCACTTCTTCCTCAAAGGAAGATGGTTTTGTCAAAATACACTTGCTCATAAGAGCCATGTGTCTAGTAAACCTGTTTGAAGACTTTCTTTGTTTTCAAAGTGAAGTAGGTGCTCCTACATGCTCTACCACAACAAGTCTCAATCTATCAACTTCCGTGGTGTGCCTTCTACCATTTCGGGTAGATTTCTTTGCATGAGTGCTTTCTGCCACTCCATGATCCTCCGCATGTGGCTGCTTCACATCTTGATGTTCATCCTTTGGAACCAAGAGTTCCTCATTTGAATGCAAATCCAACTCCCTCTCAAGGGACAATCGTATGGCTTTCTCCTCATCAAATTTTATATCTTGTCTCACAATAGTCATCCTATTGTTTGGAAAATACAACCGATAGTTATGGGGAGTATCACTTTACTTGTAGTGTCCCTTCTTGGTGAGATAGCTTTGGTGACACTTACAGATGGTGATTTTGATATAATGATATAATGTTATGCATGAGATACTCGTGTACATGCTTATATGATATAGACCTAGTTTGGGTCACTTGGTTGTTGTGTGCTTATGATAATATCTATGGTTGTGTGTATAAGAATTATTTTTGGTTAAGATCATATTAGCGATGATTTCTCTTTTAGATATCCTATTTTGGACATAGTTGTATGACATAGATGGTTATCTAGGATTGAGACACAGATCCATGGATGATCATGGTTATGTGGAACATATGGTTAATTATGATTTATGGATGATACATTATTTGTATGATTGTATGTGTGTAATATCGTACTAAACATGATGTGGCAGGGGACTTGGTCATTGCCAAAAATGATGCTCAAGTTATAAATGATTGTGGAACTCATGAACAATCTTTGGTAAAATCTGAATAAGTTAATTATGAAATTCATTTGATTTCTTTGATCTATGAGATTGTGATGTGTGTAGGTATTCGAAGAAGAGCTTACCAACGAACCATTAGATGGGTACCAGCTCATAATCAGTACCTTAAGGTGAAGCGCGGATTTTCAAAATAGAGTAGATGAGAATCCATGGAAATTAGGGCTCAGAGTCCTAAATCCATGAAATATAAAGATGTGGAGTCTTGGATAATAAATAAAAGGATTAGGGAATGGAGTCCTAAATCCATGGAATATAAAGACATGGATTCTTGGATCTATAATGAAATTTTTAGGTCATGGAGTCCTAAATATTTAAAAATATCAAGGTATGGAATCTTATATATTTAGATTAGATCAAGGCACGGAGTTCTTAATCTACTAAGGCACGGAGATGCATGCAATAGGGGTGCATAACCCCTATTCTTCGGAAGAAAAACACCACTCATGGGAAACTCAGTGATGAATTTCCTTAATAAAATCTCATTGTTGACAACTTTGAAATGACTTTCTAAAAATATAAAGTCATGTCTAGCATCTCAAGTATGACTTTCAAAAAATATTAAATCACCTCCAATCAATGGGTAGTAAAGTATACTTGAAGTAAAATCACTTAAATTATCATTGATCAACCTTAATAGTTCAATGTAGACTTAATCCTCAATATTATTAATATTAATATTATCTTTTATGAGACTATTATATTATTATTAAAAGGGAATTATATCTCCATAATCACTTCACATCTCTCTCCTTGATGATTCTCATGGCTCTATGTAACCCTCTCTCTCTCTCTGTCTTTTAATTATATATTACAATATCTTTTATGAACTCATCAAATAATGGCATATACCTCTTACACTCATTAAATACATGTCATAAAATATTCCTCTTACACTCTCTTTAATGCATATGTTACAAAGTCCTTAAATAAGGCATGCATACCTCTCCATAATGGCATGAGTTACACTCCTCTAAAAGGAATACAAGGCATGCATATTAATCCTCTTTTATGACAATAATTTGTTGCTCCTCCTATATATGTGCCTCATGTATTCTCACTTGGGGGAGGTGCATTGTGATGCCAGGAGTTGGAGAGATTTGAAAAATATTATGAGAGGAAGAGACTTGGAGAGTAGTCAATTTCTTTCAAAATGAATTTGAAATTCCTAAACTAAATTACTAAGTAGATCTACATGGTGGATCTAACCATGAGTGGTATTGAGATGAAGTGAAACTTGTCTTCCTAAAATCACCTTGTATACCTCTCTACTACTATATTTTGGTACTGCTTGTGAGCTCTTACAGCTTGGGGGTTCCAAAGGGAGAAGTATAGCTTTAGCATAAAATGAAAAGAAAAAGAAATTTAAATTATTGTAAGCATCTAATTTGGTTATAAGCTTATGTTATCTGGAATCTTATTGGATAGTTGAAAATGAAGACTAAGAGTGGCCTATATGCATAGATGTTTAGATCTCAAGATGTTATGGAATTACTATTTGTGTACTTTATTATACTAACCTTGGTATTGTAGCATTTGAGAAAGGATATCCAAATATTGATGCAATTAATTCAGAGATTCCAAAGGAATTGGGTAAGATTTCCATGAGTTATGGTTTTGTTTCACATAATTAGAGGCATGTTTTAGAAAGGGTTGCACGATATTTTGTAAAGTGTTTGGAAAAATACCTGAATTGGAAATGATATTATTATTTTTAATCATTTTGCATGGATAAGTGTTAACTTGCAGCCTGCCATAGTAGGAATTGGATGCATAATTGAAATATACTTGGAGGATTCACTTGATCAACTCTTAAAGTGAAAATGCAGAAAAAATATGACAGCCAAGAGTTTCAAAGAGAATGATTGAGGTAATTTTTAGTTAATATGTATTTGAATAGTTCAAGATGCTTGCCATATGTTTGGAAGAATGATTGAATGAAAATAATGTTAGATTAATCTCAAAGCCCTTCAATTCACTTACAATGGATGAAATGATTTTGGAAAACATTTATATTATTAATAAGTAATGATAATTTAATTCAATGTTGTTATTTGCTTTATATCATTGTACATTAAAGCTTGTCGGTCATCTTTTCGACAGAATTTTTAAATGAAATACTTAGAGTCAACCTATTTGCTAGTTTTAAAAAAAGCATCTAGGCATGGTTTCGTATTGATTCGGGACAACATCAGGGGGTATCCATGCCTAATTGACCTATAACCCCCGATTTGATTAAAAAAAGTGCTTTTCAGAACCTAGATCATAAATCTGGGTGATTTTGCAGATTGTTGTTGTTATTTATGTGTGCCCGTTGGGAGTTTTTGATCAAATGCTAAGATTATTTAGTCCCTGTTTTAAGATGTCAACATTTAAAGTTTCAATTTCAAAATTTTATGAGATAAATAGGTTTAAGAATAATATTAAATTCACTGTTTCCAAGTGTTTGACAAAATGTCTCAATGGATTTTCATTGCATGCTTGCAAAGTGTTTTTCATAAGGGCTCAATAACTGTAGATTGCCTGTTTGAAAAATGTTTTTCAAAAGTCCCAAATGGCTACAAATTTTGTGCATACAAATTGTTAGCATAAAAGTCTTAGTTGTTGTATTTTTTTATAAATAGACTATTTAATGGGTGTAGCTTCCTATGTCTGCAAGATTTTGGTATGAATGTGAAAATGAATTTAATAATTTGTGGAAGTGTGAATAGAGACTAAGGCAGTTGTTTCTTGTATTATCTAAAGCATTCATAAAAAAAATGGCTTTTTGTTGGAAACAACTTACAGTGACTAATTTTGTAGGATTTTGTGCAAACGAGCATAATAAGTTTTGTCTGAGCTGCATGTATGCATGGGTGCATTATTATGCTTCAATGGCCATATAAAAAAACTACTTGTGCCCAATTTATGTAGGTCCATTGTTTTTCTTGGCACTTTTTTGAATAATAATATTCTTATGAATTGGTAACAGTAGTTTCTTGTTGCAAAATTCATTATGTAATTCTCATGATTGAACCAATGGATTAATTGATGAATTTGGAAATTTTGTTGGTGAATATATTTTGTGATTCCATTTCATAATCATATCATATTTATTTGATTTACAAATGAAGATAGGAATATCATTCCCTCAATTAACTTGCTATAGGAAGGTTAATACCCATACACTTATATGTGATATTTATAATATAAGCATTATACTTTTGTGGTTATTATATCAAGGGTTAATAAGTGGAGCTTATTTAGCCAAACATAGGAATTCAAATAGGTTGACCTAGCTTAATGTGCACACATGGAATTGTGGTGGAATTTATTTCCAATCTTACATAGATCTCACCTAGAAGCATGAGAAGAGAAAATGCTATCATCTTTGAAACTTGAGAGGAAATGTGTTTTGGAATTGGTTTTAAGGTAAAGTTATCCTTCACCTCTTATGTGATATTTTTATATTGAAATAGATGAAGGAACATGATTACATGATAAATTAGTTAGTAATGTTACAAAAAAAAATTGACTATTAATGATTAATGTGACCTTTACTTCTCTATATTATTGATTGTGGGTAGGGTGGGACCTTACATATGGTATCAGAGCCAAGTTACAACACTAGGGCCTAATGGGCCAACATGCTTACTTGTAGGTTGATGATGTACGAATGTTGATTTTGCATGCATGTTGAGTTGTTGTATATCTTTATTTGGAAGCATACTGGTTACATAGAGGATATTATTATTATTATGTCATTTAGAAACTCATGCAAAAAAAATATTTCTTTCTCATATTCCTTTTAATATTTTTTAAGACATATTATTATCAATACGTTAAAATGCTTAAAGACATGCTGGGAAATGATGTGCTTGAGAAAGTTGGGGTGAAACCCAAGTATGTGGATGACTTGATTGCCAATCAATGAGTGAGATAGGTGGAGTGCATGCATGGTTGCATATATGTTTAATGCATCATTTTCAATGTGATATGGGTTTGGTAGTCATCTTTGCTAACTGAAATCATATCTACCAGGAAAAATATTCAATTAATCTGGACTATAGTATGATGACCTTGGTGCATATGCTTTGGGAATGAGTAAAAAGTATAAGGTTGAGGTTCAATTAATGTGATGATTGAGTTCATCATGTTAATTTTGAATCTTTTCATACATACACTAATGGAAACTTAAGAAAAAGGTAACTTGAAGGATGCTACTTTTAACTATGAATGTATATTCAAGAGTAATGTATGTGCATTAATTACATGTGTTAAAATTTGATTTGAAAATACATTCTTAATGAGTAAGAATGAAATTCCTCTGATTTCATTGTCATGATTTTGTTTTGGGTTGACATTATGCATGAAATAAATTTAAACTACTCAAATACTAGGTTTAGGTGTGACCTTCTGAATAAACAAGAGGCTTAAATGACTGGTGCATGAAGGGTTGTGGAAGCCATTTGAACGAACACTTGAAGGTTATGTTTTCCTTAAACTAATGTATGGGTGTGGAATCTATAATAGCATATATCTATGAGAAAATGTATGGGTGTGCAATCCATACTAACATATATCTATGAGCTAATGTATGGGTGTGGAATCCATACTAGCATATATCTATGAGAAAACGTATGGGTGTGGAACTCATACTAGCATATATCTATGAGCTAGTGTATAGGTGTGGAATCCATACTAGCGTATATCGATGAGAAAATGTATCGGTGTGGAGTCCATACTAGCATATATCTATGAGAAAATGTATGGGTGTGGTATCCATACTAACATATATCTATGAGCTAATGTGTCGGTGTGGAATCCATACTAGCATATATCTATGAGAAAATGTATCGGTATGGAATACATACTAACATATATCTATGAGCTAATGTATGGGTGTGGAATCCATACTAGCATATATCTGTGATAAAATATATGGGTGTGGAATCCATCACTAGTATATATCTATGAGATAAGTAATGAGGTAAGGAATGGGTGTGGAATCCATACTAAAATATATCTATGAGCTAAGTAATTCTTCTGATTAGAATATTTTTATGGAATCTCATAGACATGATTAAGGAGTTATTATGTGTAATTAAAGTTAAATGGATAAATATTTGTAACACAGATTTTCTTGAGCTTTAAATCCATTATTTTATTTTTATTACAAATGAAGATACTAATATTGTTATACTGAACACCATTATGTGGTTTAGAATGTTTGGAATAATTGATTTTGATATATGGAGTCAAGTGTGAACTAGTTATATATCCTCTAGTATTGTAATCCTTTTGTATGTGTTGAATTAAGGTATAATTAAAATGATTTTCAAATTCTTGAAATGTAGAAAAAGATTATTGTGATAAGTTGATGAAATAATTTTTCTATTTTCATAAGACAAATTAGGTCTAGGAAATCCATAATAGTCTCTTTAATTATTTTATCAGTTGAATATTGGTTGAATTATATTTAACCAATTAATTAGAGAAATTATGAGTATTGAACTCATGCATTTCTCTAAACTATTGTTAGTTAGGTGATCGAGTGAAAATTCATATTGTTTATAAATTGTTAACAAAATAACATGTTTAGAAGGTAAGCATTTTATGTGGTGAGAACTTGTTTTATTTGAACTTAAATAAAAACGCATGTGATTAATGAAAAGTTTAGTTGAGTTCTTTTTTTACAAGAATATGTGCTTGTGATATTTTTGAGGCAGAAATTAAAGGAGAGTGAGATCACATTTTATTGAATTGGAATTCTCGCATGATTTATAATCCTAATATGATTGTGTGTATGTGGAATGGAAGAGATTGTTGGACTTAGGAATTTTTTGTTGGCATGTATAGTTGTATGAGTATTTATTAGTCCTAGAAAATGTTGTAATAATCTGAGATGGTGGTAATTCTCCCTAAAAAAAATTGTGTTTAATTTTAGGCTAGAAATTCCCTTGTGATAGTCTAAATCTTATTTAAATTTAACAAGATTCATCAAATTTTGAGAAATGTATGGTTTTTATATATTTTTGTTGTGGACGTATTAATAGTAAGGAATAAGACATGAAATCAATTGAATTGATTAATTATGAAATAGAAATCATGAGTGATTCCATAGTTGGAAAACCAATAGACTTAGAGTTATCAAGGTAGATTCAATAATATAGATACCATATTTGCATAATTGTGAGAGTTGTCCTTGATTACAAGCCGCTTTCAAAAAGGTATCATTAGTTTGCTTTCAGAATGAAGATCTTCTAACAGATATCATTAATCTAATTCTGAAGTTAGAGAAGTGAATAATAATGAGGATTATGGAAACTAAAGGAATGATATATAATACATAAGTGCGTCAATGAGGACTGTATTTAACCTTAGCTTGTTAGTTTAAAAAAAATATTGGTGCCTTGAACATCAAATTGTGATTTTTCCTAGAGAGTAAACGTTTACTAAAAACTAAAGATAGATAATAAATATTCTGATTGCAAGGATGTATTATGGAATGAAAATGGGAAAATTGGATTGAGAAGACATAAATCAAGTGGGATGTAAGGGTGGGTTTTATATATAACATCATGTTTTGTTGCGTAATTTCACTGAAAATTGTATGTGGATGATTTTATGCTAATTGTATGCAAATTTGATTTTGATATGGGATGGACCATCATTGTTGTGTATACAACCAAGATGTGATTTATTTATAGTTTTACAAGCTCAATATACTACAGAACCAAGAAAATGACACATGTAGGATTCATATAGACTATGAGAAATAAAAACATGTAGAATATCAAATTATTATAGCTAAATTAAGTGGATGTCATATCAATTACATAAAATAGTATTTTGATGTGGTACTATAAATTGCATGGCTAGTTTTGATATAGAAATATTCAATATTTTATATCAAAAAGTGCTTCATATAGCATGGATATATTTCATACTTGATTAAGAATGGTATGTTTATTTTTCATCGAGTTACTTCCAATTTAGAAAACATTAAACTATGGATTGTCATGAAGAAAAAAAAATATATATCAAATCCATATAGATAAGTTTAACAACTTATTGATAGGAGAATAAAGAAGAACTAAGTATCTTATGACTATAGGAAAAACTTCGGGCCAAGTTAGCCCAAGAGGGGGAGTATGTAGTGTCCCTTCTTGGTGAGATAGCCTTGATGACACTTAGAGATGGTGATTTTGATATAATGATATAATGTTATGCATGAAAAAATCATGTACATGATTATATGCTATAGACCTATTTTGGTTCACTTGATTGTTGAGTGCTTATGATAATATATATGGTTATGTATATAAGAATTGATTTTGTTTAAGATCATATTAGCAATGTTTTCTCTTTTGGGTATCCTATTTTGGACATAGTTGTATGACATAGATGGTGATCCAGGATTGAGACACAGATCCATGGATGATCATGGTTATGTGGAACATATGGTTAATTATTATTTATGGATGATACATTATTTGTATAATTATATGTGTGTAATCTCGTACCGAGTTTGATGTGGCAGGGGACTTGGTCATTTCCAACAAGGATACTAAAGTTATAAATGACTGTAGAAGTCATGCACAATCTATGGTAAAATGTGAATAAGATAATTATGAAATTAATTTGATTTCTTTGATCTATTAGATTGTGATGTGTGCACATCTTCGAGAAATACCTTAACAATGAACCATCAAATGGGTATGAGTTCACAATCAATATCTTAACGTGAAGCATGGAGTTTAAAAGCATATTAGATGAGAATCCATGGAAATTAGGGTGTGAAATCCTAAATCCATGAAATATAAAGACCTGGAGTCTTGGATATATAATAAAAGTATTAAGGCATGGAGTCCTAAATCCATGGAATATAAAGAAATGGAGTCTTGGATCTAAAATTAATTTTTTAGGGCATGAAGTTCTAAAATTTTTAAAGAGATCAAGGTGTGGAATCTTGGATATTTAGAGTAGATCAGGACGTAGAGTCCTCAATCTACTAAGATACAGAGATGCATGCAATAGGGGTGCAGAATCCCTATTATCTGGAAGAGAAATGCCACTCATGGGCAACTCAATGATGAATTTCCTTAATAAAATCTCATTCTTTACAATTTTGGAGTGGCTTTCTAAAAATAGAAATTCATGTCTAGCATCTCAAGTATGACTTTCGAAAAATAGTAAATCAATTGCAATTAATGGGTAATAAGGTATACTTAAAGGAAAATCACTTAACTTATCATTTATCAATCTTTATAGTTCAAGGTCGACTTAATCCTCAATATTATTATTATTATCTTTTATGATACTATTATATTATTAATTAAAAGGGAATTGTATCTCCTGAATCACTTGACACCTCTCTCCTTGATGATTATCATGGCTCTATGTAACTCTCTCTCTCTCTCTCTCTCTCTCTCTCTCTCCCTCTTTTAATTATACATTACACTTTATTTTATGCACTCATCAAAGAATGGAATATTCCTCTTACACTCATTAAAGACATGTCATAAAATATTCCTCTTACACTCTCTTTAATTCATATGTTACAGTCTCCTTAACTAAGGCATGCATACATCTCCTTAACGGCATGAGTTACACTCCTCTAAAAGGAATACAAGGCATGCTTATTACTCCTCTTTTATGACAAGAATTTTTTTCTCCTCCTAGATATGTGCCTCATGTATTCTCACTTGGGGGAGGTGAACTGTGATACCAAGAGTTGGATATATTTGAAAAATACTATGAGAGGAAGAGACTTGGAGAGTAGTCAATTTATTTCAAAATGAATTCGAAATTCCTAAAATAAATTACTAAGTAGCTCTACATGGTGGATCTGACCATGAGTGGTATTGAGAGGAAGTGATCTGAAATGGGTGGTTGAATTTTTATGCTATGCAAGAACCTCCCACTCAATTAAAAAAAATTAAGATCTTTCTTATACTTGACTGTGCGAAAATGAATTCTTGATTCAGGTGTATGTGTTTTAATTGTTTTAAAGCTTTATGTGTGAGGAATTAAGCATTTATTTTTTCTGATTAAAATCATGTAAAAAAAATATAAATTGCAGAAAATTAATCATCAACACATAACAACAAATTTAATAAAGGATTTCACCCATATGTCGTGGGCTATGTCTCCTTGAGCCTTTGTCAATTGAATTGGCTCTTTGGGATTAACATGGGAAATTCTTTTACAAGTTAATACTCAAATCCAATGGTTTTTTATGCTATTCCAATGGGTTTAGAATACCATCATACCCTTGGAATGACTGCTAAATCTCTAGAGATGGACCTAGGCTCCCTTGGGCTTGACCTCTTCTATCGATGTCCTTAAGCTTCCATGAGCTTCTCTGTGGAACCAACTCTCTTAGAAATAATTTTATACCCCTGAATTTTTTTTTATTGTCTCCAACACATATCATACATCCAAAATAGGTTGTTCATTTTCTCAAATTGAGCTCTGGCTCCCCAATCTAGGCCTCCATCCACTGGTGGCCCTAAGCTGCTTGAAACTTCATTGTGGCTTCTTTGGCTCTGGAAGTCTACAAATTCTTATAAAAATCCTTCCATTGAATTCATAATGTCAAAAATAGTCAGAATAGACTATTCACTTTCTGAAATTGGCCTCTGGCTACTCTGGTTAGGCCCCTAACACCTAGTGGCACCTTGTGGATCTAGGCTCACTGAAAACTTCCCTGAACTATCTCAACCTTCATAAGTCTCCAAATTCTTCTAAAAATCCTTCCATTGGATTCAAAAGGTTCAAGATATTCATAATAGACTATTGGTTTGCTGAGAATGGTCTTTGGTTGCCCTGGCTAGGTGTCATTCTCCTGGTGGCTCCTTGTGGCCCTGGTGGCCTTTGGAACTTCTCAGAAGAAAAATCCTGCTTAGAAGTCCTTATATGGCTCTGAAAACCTCAAAAATGGCTCTATAATTCTTAATATAGTCAAAATTGTCTATTGGCTACTAAGAATAGCCTGTGGCTACCCTGGCTAGGCCTCATTCTCTTGTTGGCTCCTGGTGGCCCTAGTGGCTCTTGGAAATTCTCTGAATCAAAATCATGCTAAAAAGTCCTCATATGGCTCTAAAAACCTCACCAATGGCTCTAGAATGTCGAAGAAAGTGGAAATTGACTATTCACACACAAATAATGGTTGAGTAATTCTCCAGTTATGGCTCATTGAATTTTTCTGCCCAATCTCCCCCAATTTCCTCCACTAAATGTGGGGCAACTGCAAATTAGTCCAACTAAATTCATCCTTAGCACCAAATTTTGTGTGAATCTAGGATTACCACCAACATAAACTAGAGCTTTTCTCAATTTTAATACGAAATTAGTGGTCGGATAAGTGTGTTTTAAAATGGATAAGTGCTTCTTAGCATTAATCTCGGCTTATCGTGGGTTAACCAAGTTTTAATGCTAATTAATAGTCATTAAAATAACTCCGTCAGATCTTTATTGGGTGCCTGGTCCTAGAATAAGGCCATATAGGGAGGGGGTTGGCCCCCTCCAACCCCCAAATACGAATTCATCAAACCTTAAGTAGAAGTCGCCACCATAAGATGTTAAGAACTACTTGTGTGGCATGTTGGCACACGGGTGCACTAGCCGGGGGGGGAGGTCAGGGGTTCGAAACCTGCCTCCCATTTACAAATTTTCTACCAACTATTGATCCCACGTGGTGGCCTCTAGGCTTGCCACATGGTACTCTTTGATTGGCTCAACAAATCCATATGCCCAATCAAAAATCGATAATTTTCAACCATTGATTTCCTCGAAGGGAATATTTTGGGGAATATTCCAGGAATATTCCCTGGAATATTGTTTTCTATCGACTATTTAATTTCTGAGTCAACCCTGGTCAACTATCAAAATTTACAGTTGTTATGAAACCAACTCCAAAAATAGAAGAAACGAGAGATCAACGCCTTAGAAATCGTCACTTCAAGGGGGAAACCTCCAATACATTACATAAATGAACAATTATTGGATGATACAAATGAGAAAACCTCCTTATATATACAGGGGTCCATGGGGTCACAATATAATCCTAGCCGACCTAACAATAATAATGTAAGTAAACAATAATAACAATATGGGGGTTACAAGGGTACAACAGTAACAATAAGGGGGCTGCACTAATAAAAATAAGGCACTACACTAGTAATATGGGGACCAAACATGCTTAAGTAGCTCTGGATGCCTCTGTATAAAATTATTATCCTCCCATATATTATCTTTCTTGGGTAAGTTATTCCAATTGATGAGATACTCTGAAAATGTTCGATTTCGTAGTTGTCGAGTTCTTGTTTCAGTGACTGTTTCAGGTTCCAATATGATTTTCCTTCCTCATAAAGTTCTGAAAATATTGTTTGGACTAAAATTTTTTCACCTATAGCCTTCTTTAATCATGAAACATGGAAAACTGGATGCACTCACGA
Organism: Pinus albicaulis; assembly: GCA_034641835.2. Lineage (NCBI taxonomy): Eukaryota > Viridiplantae > Streptophyta > Pinopsida > Pinales > Pinaceae > Pinus > Pinus albicaulis. The sequence continues at coordinate 439,390,495 of CM076574.1, read as the reverse complement.
AGAAGCAGGAAATTCCAATTTGTATGCCATAGTACCAATCTTTTGCAACACCTTGTAAGGACCATAGTATTCTGGCGATAATTTATTATCCTTCTTAAATTTCTTGAGGGAAGTTTGTTTGTATGGTTGTAGATGTAAAAATACCCAGTCTCCTACATCAAAACTTCTCTCGTTGCGATGTTGATCTTCTTGTTGTTTCATTCGATTTTGTGCCAAATTTAGGTTATCCTTTAAGAGTTGGAGAACTTATTGTTAATTCTCGATGTGATCTTCCATTGATTTCACCTTATAATTTTCTCTTAAAGATGATGTGATGGACGGTGGATGATAGCCAAAAATTAACATAAATGGGGTCATTTTTGTTGTAGTATGGAAGGAAGTGTTATATCACCATTCAGCCAGAGGTAACCACTTGACCCATTGTGTTTTTTTATCAGATACAAAACAACGAAGATATCCTTCCAAACATTTATTCACTATATTAGTTTGACCATCAGATTGAGGATGATAAGATGAGATATGAGGTGGCTATGAGCTAGTTGAGTACCCAAGCAAGAAAATAATTCCACCCAAAAATTTCCAATAAAAATGGGATCTCTATCGCTTACCATAATCTTTGGCTTTCCATGTAGCTTTTGAATTGTTTCCATAAATGAAGTAGCAATTGTACTTACTTTAAATGGATGAGATAATGCACAAAAGTGTGCATACTTGGTAAATCTATCAACTACCACCATGATGACATTATTTCCTTCAGACTTAGGTAAACCTGTGATAAAATCCATTGAAATATCCTCCTAACGTTGACTTGGAATGGATAAAGGTTGTAGAAGTCCCCTTAATTGTCTCAACTTTATTTTTCTGGCAAACCAAACATTCTGCCACAAAATTTTGAATATTAGATTTAAGGCCATCCCAAAAAAATTATTTCTTCACCCTGTAGTAAGTTTTTAAAAATCCTAAGTGTCCTCCTAAAGGAGAAGTGCGCAATTCCAAAATAATCTTTTTCTTTAGTTGGGAATTCTGACAAAGATATAAGCGATATTCATACCATAAGGAATCATTTTCCCAACAAAATGTATCAGATGTACTAGGATATTGCTTCAACTTTTGAATGAGTGTCCACACATCTTCATCCTTCCTTCGTTCATCCCTTGCTTCAGTTATCCAATCTGGTTGGATAATAGAAATTGCACAAAGAAATGCTTCCATCTCTTCATCCTTTCTTGAGAGTGCATCTGCAACAACATTTAGCTTCCCTTTTTTTGTAGATGATTTCGAAGTCATAACCCAACATCTTTGCGACCTATTTTTTCTACTCTTTTGAAGATAGTCTTTGTTCCAAAAAGTGTTTAAGACTATCATGATCAGTTTTTACCTTGAAGTGCCTTCCCATTAGGTAAGGTCACCATTTCTTTAGTGCATGTAGTATTTCCAACATTTCCTTCTCATAAATAGCTTTCTATAAATACTTTCCTTTGATTGGATGACTTTCAAAAGAAATGGGTCTTTCTTCTTGCATTAAAACAACACCAATTCCATTTCTTGAGGTATCACATTCCACAATAAATGTTTTTGTGAGGTCTGGCATAGCTAAGACCGGTGCTAGGCACATTTCCTCTTTAAGATGTTCAAAGGCCTTAGTTTCTTCAAAAGTCCATGAAAATGCATCTTTCTTCAATAATTTTGTTAGAGGTGCTGCTATTCTTCCATAATTCTTAACAAACTTGCGATAATACCCTGCTAACCCGAGAAATTCTCGCAACTGCTTTATGGTTGTGGGGACTTTCCATTCCTTAATGGCTTTAATTTTGGTAGGGTCTACCTTAACACCCTTGTGAGATACAATATGATCCAAAGAAACATTTGGATATTTTTCCATATAATTGTTTCTCCTCCAATAGTTTGAGCACCATGTCAACATGTTCAACGTGATCCTTCCAAGAACTATTGTAGATTCGTATGTCATAAAATAATACAAGCACAAATTTTCTAAGGAAGGGTTTGAAAATGGAATTGATCAACCCTTGAAAAATTCATAATGACCCTCATGAGTTTTAAATGTTTTTTTCAAAATATCTTCAGTCTTCATTCTAATTTGATGATATCCTAAACGAAGATCCAACTTGGTAAAATAAATTGTGCCATGTAATTCATCCAATAATTCATTAATCAAAGGTATGGGAAATTTATCTTTAATAGTGAGCTTATTGAGCTCCCTATAATCTGGACACATGCACCATGATCCATCCTTCTTATGCACCAATACTACTGGAGCAAAGAAAGAAATTTGACTAGGTTGAATTATACCAGCCTCTAACATGTCTGTAATCATACGTTCAATTTCTCTCTTTTGGACATAAGGATATATGTAAGGCCTGATGTTTGGAGGAACACTTCCTAGAATCAAATGAATAGCATGATCATGATCACGAAGAGGTGGGAGTCCTTTAGGAGTTTCAAACACCTTGGAATGATTGTCCAAGACTTCTTAGAGATCTGGAGAAATAGATGATTTTGATGTTGGAACTTCTAGTGAGCATAATTGTGCAATTACGCCTCGTTGTTATTTCTTCAGAATCTTTGTCATGACATTAGAGCTTATTATCTTTCCCAGCTTCCCTACGATACCCCATAATTCGATTTCCTTTCCTTCTAAAAAAAATTTCAAGAAAATTTCTTGAAAATTAAAAGCTACCATCCCAAAAGATTGTAACCATTATACTCCTAGTAGAACATCAGCACCTCCCATTGGAATGGAAAGCATTGGACTATTAAATACATATTCCCCCATGGCTAGCTTGATATTATGGAATTTTCTAGAGAAATTAATAGTTCCTCCATTTGCAACCATCACTTGACATTCTAGTGCTAGGTATAGGAAACAATTCAATTCCTTGGCTACCTTACAATGAATGAAATTATGGGTACTACCCAAATCAATCAACACTATTACCTTTTTCTTCTTGATATGTCCTTCTATCATGAGATTTTGAGGAGTGGTAATTCCTGCCAATGCATTACATGATATGATCAAACTCATTTATTCCTCTTCTATGGTTGGTTCTTGGTCTATATCCTCTTATTTTAAAGTTTCTTGTTCATTTACTTCCTCCTCTTCACAATCTATGTAAATAATTTCTTCTCAGCACACTTATGACCTTTAGTGTACTTCCTATCACAACTGTAGCAAAGCCCTTTTTCTATTTTTTCTTCCAATTGTTGTGGTGTCAACCTTGTAGGTTGTGGAAGTCTAGGAGTGGCAACACTTCCATCTTTATAGATGTGAGTGGTAGGATTCCCTGTCACCATAATTTTACATTCATTTTTTCTTGCCAACTTGAATGCCTTCTCCAATGAATTAGGTTCCCAAATGCAAACTTCATGTTCGATGTTATCCTTTAAAGTACCTATGAAGACATCAATCCTGTGTTCCTCTGGAATATCAGTTACCCTTATATTAAATGTTTGGAAGTCCTCAATGTGCTCCCCCACTAAACCTTTTTTTTTTAGACTGATGAATTGGCTAAAGGTGTTGCTCTTTGTATCCTCATAATGTGCTATCATTTCCTCTGTAAAAATTTACCAAGTGAAAATTTTTTTACGGGAGAAAAGCCATCGATACCATACAAATGTATTTTATTCTAAATGCAAATTTTCAATGCATACCTTTTTTGTGTTTTGCACATTATTCAAATCAAAATATTGCTCCATCTATAGTATCCATGTTACAGGATCCTTGCCATCAAACTTCCTCATATCCATCTTTGGAATATGGTGGTTCTTCCATCCAAAATTAGAGTTTATGAAATCATGATTAACATTTATTTTTTTCTCATCATGATTTTCCTCTACTATCTTTTCACCATTAGGAAACATTTCTTGTATCAACTTTGTCAAACCTTCCATGTCTTCTTTTAGATCATTTTCATGTTTTCCATGTTGTCTTTCATTTTTTCTTCATTGTCATCCATCTTAGCTTCCATGCCATCCATATTAGCTTCCATGCATTTCTTCAAACCATCCATATTATTCTTCAAACCATCCATCTTCGCTTCCACACCTTTCTTCAAAACTTCCATTTCATTTTTTGTTACTCTTTGCAAGAGAAAAATTTGGTGCACTTGCTCTTGTAATTTTGATAGATCATGTTGCAATTCTTCATCTTCATGAGTCATAGTTGAGTAATATGAGGGCTTAATGGGTTTTTAATTCTTTTTAGGACTTATGTAATTTGAAAAAAAAATACACACATTTTTCTTGATTTTGAGGAGCTCGATATTGAAAATGAATTATCTATGTGATTTTGGATCTTAAATATGTGAAATTTTACACTGTAGTAGCCCTCTGAATCTTCTTTCAAATGACATAGGTCTAACCCGATTTGGATTCTTCAAGGAAACGTTATGCCCAATCTTCCACAATGACCTAATTATGGACTAGTTCAGTAAAGAGAACTTGTACGACGTGTTAGGTGTCACTGTTTCCTTTTTCAACTCTAAAATTTATACATAGGAAACTAAAATTTGTGTACTTGCAACCAATTTTTATAGAATTCCAATCCAATGCTCAGAGAGAGAGTTATGATGATTTTCCCATGGTCACCTATTTTAGATGAAATTCAGGAGCCTGAAAAATCACTAAATTCCACAGACCCTATCTCTTAAAATATTGTGAATCAAGCTCTGAAATGTTTCCATGAAATTCCTCCAGATCTCAGCTTCACGTTGTAAAATTTTTAGCTTCTGAACCCTCGTATAAAGAAATTTATAGTGAAAATTCCACAATGACCTGTTTAGGTTAAATTCAGGAGCCTGCAAAAATCCCTAACTTCCACAGGTCATATCTCTAAAAATGTTGTGAACCAAGATCTGCAATTTTTCCATGGAATTCGTCAGGACTTTGGCTTCGCGCTGTAAACATTTCAACATCTGAACCTTCGTAGAAAAAATGTTATAGAAAAAATTCCACGATGACTTTTTTGGAGCAGCGAAACCATAGAATCCAAAGCTCTGATACCAAATGTTATGAAACGAGCTCTAAAAAAAGAAGAAAAGAGAGATCAACGCCTTAGAAATCAGCCACTTTGAGGGGGAAACCTCCAATACATTACATAAATGAAGAATTCTTGGATGATACAAATGAAAAAATCTCCTTCTATTTTAGGGGTCCATGGGGTCACAATATAATCCTAGCCCACCTAACAATAGTAATGTAAGTAAACAATAATAACAATGGGATTACAAGGGTACAAAAATAATAATAAGGGGGCTACAATAATAGCAATAACAGACTACACTAGTAATATGGGGACCTAACTATAGTTTACTGCACTTTTCAAAACACGATAACTTCTTCATACAATGTCTATTTTTTGAACTGTTCGTAGCGCCAAAATCAAGCAGACGAGATATATATGGTAACTTAGGTTTGACACACCTTTTAACACTTTGAATTTGAGCTATCACTTAGGTCTTGATCCAAATATGATCACTCCTCCCCATTGGGAATCTCTTGGATCCCAAAAGACTTCATTATCTGTTTAGTAGATATAGTACAACTCCCTCACCTTTCTAGCCTCCATCCACTTTGCCTTGCTTTCTTGGTGCCTTTGAGCCCATCTTGAAGGTAGTCAACACTTCCCCTCTTGGATGCTTTTGTCCTCTTGTCAATAATTGTATCTTCCTTGAGCTCATCCAAAATTCTTGCGAGAAATCTTCAATAGAAGGTAGTTGAATATTACTTCCTTGATCATCATTCAAAGATGGATCATATGAATGTAAGTTTTCAATAGAAATACATACATATGTACAAAGGAATGTATATCTTACTGGGTCAAGAAATTAAACCACTTCTTACCAAGTGACTTCCATGGCGTTTTTTCCTACTGAAAATCTTCTTCTTGTGAATCATATGGACTCACATCGATGATGCAATATTTGGTTCCATTCTCAGTAGTATTTTTATCCTCTTGCTTCAAATTCTTGGGATGATTGGTTCGATGCAGTGTCCAACATTGGGCAATAAGATGTCCCTTTTTCTGGGAATGTGTGCAAGTATTTTGCATCTTCTGTGAAATTCACCTTCACTTTGACTGTTTCCTGTATGCCTTCATCCTCTTCCAAAATTTTGAAACTTCATGGTTACACAAACCACAATAGGAACAACAACTCTTTCTTCCATGTATGCATGCAGATTTTTCATGCTTAACATAATCATAAACAACTTGAGTATGGGAAGAATTATACCTCAAATGTTTCTTTGCATCTCCATATTTTTTATCTTCTTGAGGAGATGAACTTGAAGAGGTTCCAGATCTCTTTTGAAGACCAAAATCAATGTTCATGTCTTGATAAATGTCAGAACTCTCTCTCTCGCCATAAGTTGCATGTCTACAAAAATCTTACTACAACATGGGTTTCAAACAATGGCAATCATCTTGAATACAGACTTGACATGTTTGTGGGTTTGAACCTGTAACCAAAGTTCTTCTTGGAACTGTCTCAAGTGCCTTCATGGCTTTGGAGTTTTCTCCATAAGGTTGAACATAGCCTAGACCAAAGTTCTTAGGCCTTTCCTCAACAATAATAAGCTCAATCATGCCTTGTGCATGTTTGCCTAGACCCTTTCCTTCATAGACCATTTTTAACATCAACTTAGACCCTATACCTCTATTGTTTTTTTCAAATGAGCCTACACATCTATCTGAAGAGGAAATTGAAGAAAAATTTGAGTGATTTACCTCTGCTTCAAGCATGTGTTTGGTTAAGGCCTCTTGGGCATAATGGAGCTACATCTCCATATCATGCATTCTTTGAAGAAGTAATTTCTCTTTCTTCATAGCAACCAATTTCTCATGAAGTCTAGTGCTTTCCCTTCCATCTTCATACAAACTTTGCACCATATTCTTTAGGATGTAGGAGTCCTGCTTCATCTCTTTATCAAAGAGTCTTGCAAAGGAGGAGGCTTTAGAAACATCACTTGATAAAATTTTCATCATTCTATGAATGAATTAAATAAATTAAACAACAATTGAAAAAGCTTCAAAAAAAATTTGACAAAGTTTCAAAAAAAAATTGGCTATAGATTCAAGCTCTTCTCTGCAGCTTGTACAAGAACTCTTTTGCAAACATTCCCTCTTTTTCTTCAAGGGTTTCCTTGAGGTCCTTGGGTAAGGAGAATTCTTTCAACCTTATTCCTTCTTGTCCTCTTCTAGACTTAGCTAGAAGTAGCTCCCCTTCACCTCAAGAAAAATCAAACTTGTAAGCATCAGTCAATTTGCGAACAGTTAAATTATTTGCATTGTTAAACACCTTTCAAGTCAAACAAGAAAGCAAGCAACCTTGTGCTCTGTCAGGAAAGCAACCTAGTGCTCTGTCAATCAAGAAACCTAGTGCTCTAATACCATCTAATATAAAATGGGTGGCTGACTTTTTATGCTATGCAAGTGCCTCCCACTCAATTAAAGAAAATTAAGGTCTTGCTTATACTTGGCTGTGCGAAAATGAATTCTTGATTCAGGTGTATGTATTTTAACTATTTTAAGGCTTTATGTGTGGGGAATTAAACATTTTTTTTTGATGATTAAAATCATGTACAACAAGTATAAATTGCATAAAATTAATCATCAACACATAACAACAAATTTAATAAAGGAGTTCACCCGTATGTCATGGGCTACGTCTCCTTGAGCCTTTGTCAATTGACTTGGCTCTTTGGGATTAAGATGGAAAATTTATTTTACAAGTTACTAATAAACTCCAATGGTTGTTTATGATGTACCAATGGGTTTAGAATACCATCATACCCCTGGAATGACTGCTAACTCTCTAGAGATGGACCTAGGCTCCCTTAGGATTGACCTCTTCTATCGGTGTCCTAAATACTCTTTGAGCTTATCTATGTCACAAAATATCTTATAAATCCTTCTTTTACCTTGTAACCTTTCAAATATCTCCAACACATATCATACATCTAAAATAGGTTGTTCATTTGCTCAAATTGAGCTTTGTCTCCCTAATCTAGGCCTCCATCCACTCATGGCCCTAGCCTACCTGAAAATTTCTTGTGGTTTCTTCGGCTGTATAAGTCTCCAAATTCTTTTTCAAATCCTTCCATTGGATTAATTATTTCCAAAATAGTCAGAATAGACTATTCACTTGCTGAAATTTGCCTCTGGCTGCTATGGTTAGGGCCCCAACACCTGGTGGCACCCTGTGGCTCTAGGCTCACTGAAAACTTCCCTGAGCTATATCATCCTTCAGAAGTCTCCAAATTCTTCTTCAAATCATTCCATTGGATTCACAAGGTTCAATATAGTCATAATAGACTATTGGTTTGCTAAGAATGGTCTTTGGTTGGCCTAGCTTGGCCTCATTCTATTGCTAGCTCCTGGTGGGCCTTGGAAATTCTATGAAGCAAAGTCATGCTCAAACATCCTTAGCTGGCTCTAAAAACCTCACCAATGGCTCTATAATACTCAATATAGTAAAAAATGACTATTTTCTTGCTGAGAATGGCCTCTAGCTGCCCTGGCTAGGCCTCATTCTCCCGTTGGCTCCTCACGGACCTAGTGGCTATTGGAACTTATCTGAAGAAAAATCATGCTCAAAAGTCCTCATATGGATCTAAAAACCTCACCAATGGCTATGGAATGTCCAAGAAAGTATAAATTTACTATTCACACATGAAAAATGGTTGAGTAATACTCCAATTATGTCTCATTGAATTTTTCTGCCTAATGTCCCCCAATTTCGTACACTAAATGTGGGGAAACTGCGAGTTTGTCCAGCTAAATTCGGCCTGAGTGCCAAATTTAGCACACCTCCAAGATTCCCGCCAACATAAACTGGAGCTTATCTTAGTGTTAATATAAAATTAGTGGTCGGATAAGCGCGTTTTAAAATGGATAAGCTCTTCTTAGCGTTAATCTCGGCTTATCATAGGTTAACCACATTTTAACACTAATTAATCGTCATTAAACTAAATCCATTGGATTTGTATCGGGCACCTGGTCCTGGACTAAGGCCATAGGGGGAGGGTCTTGGCCCCCTCCAACCCCAAAATACGAATTCATTAAACCTTAAGTAGAACCCGCCACCATAAGATGTTAAGAACTACTTGTGTGGCATGTTGGAACACAGATGCACTAGCCAGCGGGAGGTTGGGGGCTCAAGCGCTGCCTCCCATATTAAATTTTTCTACCAACTGTTGGGCCCATGTGGCGGCCTCTAGGCTTGCCATGTGGCGCTCTTTGATTGGCCCAAAAAATCCATATACCCAATCGAAACTCGACAATTGTCAACAATTGATTGGCCTGGAGGGAATATTATAGGAAATATTCCAGGAATATTCCCTAGAATATTCTTTTTCGCTGACTATTCAATTTCCCGGTTAACCCTGATCAACTATCGAAATTTACACTATATTGGACTTTTCAAAACGCGATAACTTCTTCATACAATGTCAGTTTTCGAACCGTTCACGGCATCGACATCAGGAAGACGAGATCTATTCGGTCACTCGGGTTCGACACTCTTTTGAACACTTTTAAATTTGAGCTATCACTTAGGTCCTGATCCAAATCTGATTAGGAAGTGAAACTTGTCTTCCTCAAATCGCCTTTTATATCTCTCTACTTCTATATTTTTTTACTGCTTGTGATCTCTTACAACTCGAGGGTTCCAGGGGGATAATTTCTCCTTAGATATGGTTGGGTGGAAAACTTGATGGTTCAAATGAGTTGGTTAAGGGATCAAATATGGATCATATTCTCAACGATTGGAGTTGAATATATCTTCAGGTATGATTTTCATTGTCCTAAAATTGTGTTATAGCTTTAACATAAAACAAAAGGCAGAAATTTAAAACATTGTAAGCATCAAATTTTGGTTTAAGCTTATGTTATCTGGAATCTTATTGGATAGTTTAAAATCAAGACTAAGAATGGCCTATATGCATATATGTTTAGATCTTAAGATGTTATGGAATTACTATTTGTGCACTTTATTATACTAACCTTGGTATTGTAGCATTTGAGAAAGGAAATCTTGATGAAAGTAATTAAGAAATTCCGAAGGAATTGGGTAAGAGTTTCATGAGTTATGGTTTTGTTTCACATAATTAGAGGCACGTTTTACAAAGTGTTTCAGGATATTTTGTAAAGTGTTTGAAAAAATCACTAATTCGGAAATTCTATTAGTATTTTTAATGATTCTGCATGGATAAGTGTTAACTTGCAGCCTACCATAGTAGGAATTTTGGATGCATAACTGTAATATACTTGGAGGATTCACTCGATCAACTGTGAAAGTAAAAATGCAGAAAAAATATGACAACAAAGAGTTTCAAAGAGAATCATTGAGGTAATATTCAGTCAATATGTATTGCAATAGTTCAAGATGCTTGCCATGTGTTTGGAAGAACGACTGAATGAAAATAATTTTGGATTAATCTCAAATCCTTTGAATTCACTTACAGTGGATGAAATGATTTTGGAAAAAAATTAAATTATACATAAGTAATTATAATTTAATTCAATGTTGTTATTTGTTTATATAGTTGTAGATTCAAGCTTGTAGGTCATCTGTTTGACAAAATTTGTAAATGAAATTCTTGGAGTCAACATATTTTATAGTTTAAAAAAAAACCCATCTAGGCATGGTTTTGTATTGATTCAAGACAACTTCAGGGGGTATCCGTGCTTAATGGACCTATAACCCTTGATTTGATTCCAAAAAAATTCTTTTCAAAACCCATATCGTAAATATGGGTGATTTTACAAATTGCTCTTGTTAGTTATGTGCGCATGTTGTTGAGTTTTTAATGAAAGAGTAAGATTATTTAGTCCCTGTTTTAAGATGCTAGCATTTAAAGTTTCAATTTTTGAATTTTATGAGATAGATAGGTTGAATAATAATATTAAATTCACTGTTGCCAAGTGTTTGACAAAATGTCTCAATCGCTTTTGATTGCATGCTTGCAAATTGTTTGTCATAAGGGGTCAATGACTATAGATTTCATGTTTGAAAAGTGTTTGTCAAAAGTCCTAAATCGTTGTAGCTTTTGTGCAGATAAATTGTTAGCGTAAAAGTCTTAGTTGTTGTATTTTTTATAAATAGAATATTTAATGGGTTTGGCTTCTTATGTATACAAGATTTTGATATGAATGTGAAAATGAATTTAATAATTTGTTGAAGTGTGAATAGAGAATAAGACAGTTGTTTCTCGCATTATCTAAGGCTTTCATAAAAAAAGGGGCTTGTTGTTGGAAACAATTTATAGTGACTAATTCTATGGGATTTTGTGCAAATGAGCATAATAAGTTTCATCTGAGCTGCATGTATGCATGGCTGCCTTATTGTGCTTCAGTGGCTATAGAAAACAACTACTTGTGCCCAATTTATGCAGGTCCATTGTTTTACTTGGCACATTTTTGAACAATAATATTCTTCTGAAGTGGTAAGATTAGTTTCTCTTGTTGCAACATTCATTATGTAATTCTCATGACTCAAGCATTGGATTAATAATTGGGATTGAGAATTTTAATTAATGAATTTGGAAATGTTATTGGTCAATATATTTTGTGATTCCATTTCATAACCATATCATATTTATTATATTTACTAATGAAGATAGGAATATTATTCCCTCAGTTACCTTGCTCTAGGGAGGTTAATACCCATACACTTTTATGTGATATTTATAATAGAAGCATTATACTTTTGTGGTTATGATATCAAGGGTTAACAAGTGGAGTTTATTTAGCCAAATACAAATCAAATAAGTTGACCTAGCTTAATGTTCACACATGGAATTATGGTGGAACTTATTTCCAATATTACTTAGAGCTCATCTAGAAGCATGAGAAGAGCATATGCTATCATATTTTAAACTCGAGAGGAAATGTGTTTTGGAATTGGTTTTAAGGGAAATTTATCTCTCACTTCTTATTTCATATTATTATATTGAAATAGATGAAGGATCATGATTACATGATAACTTAGTTAGTAATGTTACAAAAAAAATAATTGAGTATTAGTTATTAATGTGACCTCTACTTCTCTATATTATTGATGGTGGGTAAGGTGGGACGTTATAGTACCCCACAAATATCCCAATCTTAGTTGTTGGTTTGAGCTTCTTCCTGGAATATTTGGTCACATGCACATATACAGTTGAGCCTAAAATTTTAAAATATGAAACATTAGGTTTCTTACCAGAAAAATCCTCCTCTAGTGTACTCATGCCAAGTATCCGATAAGGACAACGGTTTTGCACAAATACTGTTGTGTTGCATGCCTCCGCCCACAGATGAAATGGTAGGCCCTGATCATGCAACATCGCTCATGATGCACCCACAATTGTTCTATTCTTTCTTTCTGTGACCCCATTCTGTTTATGGTTATGAGGTGCAATCAACTCTATTCGAATTCCTTCTTTGCTGCATAATTTCTTGAATTCATTTTACATGTACTCATGACCATTTTCACTCGTAAGAGCCTTCACATGATTCCTCGTATCTTTCTCCACGAGTGCTTTGAACGGAATAAAATTTGAGAACATCTGATCTTTCTTCTACATGAATTAGATCCAACACTTTCTAGAGAAATCATCAACAAAGATCATATATTACTTGTGCTTTGTTGTCGAAGCAGTAGAGAATGGTCCACACACGTCTGAGTGAAATCTCTCAAGAATTTTCGAAGCTCAGTTCTCCTTATCATGAAAAGTGGTCTTTTCACACTTCCCCATAGTACATCCCTTGCATGTGTCTAACTGCACAAGAGTACACTTGGGAAGACTCATAGAAATCTATTGCATAACCTTCAAGGCTCCGTGGTGTAGATGGTCCAGTCTCCTGTGCCATAACTCACTTGCATCCTGGCTCACCACTTTGTTTGCCTTACCCTAAATGTTGTGCTACCATATATATCAATTTTATAAAGATTATTCACATGAATCCCAATCTTCTTATCTTGTCCCATGGCTTTGTGTCGAAGGAAATATTTCCTTTCACTAAAAACCACATCATAGCCTCTATCCTCCAACATTGCGACTGAAACTATTTTTTTCTTCAAGCCCAGTACATGCATTACATATTTAATAAGAAGGGTTTAACTGACTGTCTCTAGAAGGTAACTATACCAATCCCGGTAGCACTGTACTGCCCTTCATCACCCATTTCGATATGCTTCTGGAGGACCTTCTCCTCCAAGCTACTGAAAATTTATTTGTCTCCCGTTATGTGGAAAGATGCACCACTATCCAAGTACCACATCGATCCCATTACACTTGACACCATTAATGAAATGAGTGAGAAGTCATGATCAAATTGTGAGGCCAAAGCCTCACCACCTGTATATCCTGAAGCCTTATTCTTCTTCTCCTTCTATGGATAATTAGTGGCATAATGTCCATGCTCGTGACAATGAAAACACTTCATTCTGGACTTGTCGCGCTTCTTGCCATATTTACCAGACTCAGATTTCGAATAGGATTTGTTTCCCTTCCCCTTCTTCGCCTTGGAATCCAAAGCATAATTTTTTTCATCATCATTCTTAGATGAAGATCCGTCCCTGGTATTCCACCTGAATTCTTCTTACACTAAATCTGACCAAAGTTGTTCCCGATCCGGTAGCTTCTCCCTCCCATTGGTAGAGTCCTGATAACTATGCCAACTATTGGGAAGTCCTAGAAGATCTAGTCTCACCAAGTCATCATCCGCGATAGTAATTATGATGCTCCCAAGATCATCTCGGCATTGGACGAACTTTGTTAAATATTTCGGAATGGTGTTGCCTTTCTCCATTTTGTTTTTTGTGAGCTTGTCCTTTAGTGCCAATTTTCTATGATCACTGTTGCTCTTAGAAAAATATGTCAAATCTTTCCACATTGCATATGGTGTCACTTTTCCATGTATACTTGAGACAATGTGGTCTCGTACTGCCTCTAGTAAGATACTCCTCGCCTTTGCAACCTTCTTTTACCAAGCATCAAGATTTGTGGCATCTACTGCAATGGGTTTGGGAATGTCATTATCAATGAATTATTTCAACCCATTATCCTCCATTACTGCCTCCATCCTTTATTTCCACAGAATATAATTGGAATTGTCCTCGAGTGCATAATCTACTCTCAAGCCATTGAAAGCCATTTCGATATTGATCTTCCTGTCACACCAAGAATACTTTTGTAAATTCGAATTATATTCAGTCACAAACTCAGCTTCTCTTCCACAATAGTGATTTCCTATGCTCTGATACTATGTAGAAATTATACAAACATATGTATATCAATGGATTCAATCTGATCAAGAAATTTACTAAAGCTAGATACTGAATGCTTCTACAAATCAATTGTGGAAAATAAAAATGATTTCCAATTACAAGTAAAGAAAGAAACAAATCAAACCACAACACATATATTTTCCTAGTGAAAGCTTGCTGCTCAAAACCCATTTATATTCTATTGTATATTCACCATGGAATCATGAAACAATTACAATGCACTCTTCTCACAAGAGTCTCCTGCACTCTCACAACTGTCTCATACTGACCTGGACAAAATCAACCAACACAGAGAAAATTCTCAGCCTCTAATCAACCTGCCTTGCTTGGGAAATTCCTGATGAATGCAATCCCTATTTTCAGGAATTTTGGCCTTCCAAAAATGCACAAGCATCATGGGCAATCCAATGGATGTTTGGTTCATGCGGGAAACATACTAATGATACAACTAATAGTTAACCTCCCTTTAACCTTTGTCTCAACTAGCTCTCCATTGGAACTGACATGCATGCAAATATTAATAGTAAATCATCATTTTCATAGAATATCACTGGTTGTGAATTAAATAAAATTTAATTCACTTGATCTCTCACTAGTGCAACAAACAGTTACAACTAGTTCAACTCACTTTAACTCAACTAACTAAGTTAACTGATTATTCATGCATTAAACTAATGCAATAACTACCACTCAATCTCCATAATTAATAGAATCACTCTGCATCCCTCACCAACCACCCTCAACTCGAAATTCATGAGTTAAATAAGTTTATCACACTTAGTTCACTATTTCAAGTGATTATGACATAAGATTACAATTTATTGTCGAATTTAATTAAGGGATAATTAAATTATACATTGTGCCAATTTAACTAATTAAATTATATTTCACACTAATATATTGCTAGGACCTGTGGTCCCACACTACTATGTGTCCTACAATTTCTTGTTGACTTTAAATAACCGATGCGTACATGGTAAAATGCACCGGTGCATTCACACCTGATGCACGCACCGATGAGAAATACATCTGTAGCAATCTCTGGCAGCCTAATTTTTATTATTTATGTTGAAATTCCATTAGAAGCTCCGCCAAAACCTATGTTACCAAAAACAGATGTTGTAGCAAATGTTTTTTTGAAAATTTTAGCCAATTGTATAACACTAAAATCTCCTCTATAAGCTCTGCTGGAGGGTCTTTTCCTTGTAGTGAGTGTAGGGTCTTCACTCTATGAGAAAGTGTATCAGGACTTTGGCCAATTGTAGAGCTTAGAAACCATAAGAAATACTCATATACTTCACCTTATCATAGAATTGCATTGATTCATTACTGACAAAATACTGAGAGATAAATCTACAACACATATATTTCTACATCAAAGGTTTGGGAAAATGGTGATAATAAATGATATAATATATCTAGTGATCTGAATGGAAAATGGCATCCACCCATGGTGTTCATCCACTCATGGTGTTCATCCACCCATGAAATTTACCCATGGTATTGTAAATGGCATCAACCCATGCTATTTATCCGCCTATAGTATTGTAAGTGACATTTATCCATGATATTCATTCACCCATGGTATGTATCCACCCATGGTATTCATCCACACATGGAATTTACCCATGGTATTGTAAGTGGTAACTACCCATGGTATTGACCTATGGTATCCACCTATGGTATCTAACCATGGTATTGTAACTAAAAAAAAGGCTATAAATAACGAGCCTCGCTTTGTAAAAGGACAAATTTTCCACCACAATGTAGCTTCTACATTTATTCCATGTTTTAATAAAACAAGTTTCTTTGTGCTTTTATTTACTTTGTGTTCTCTCTTTTTTTCTAGCATTCTAATTTTGCAGATCCTATGAGATAAATTTCAATTTTTTTATATCTTGGGGACCTCCTCCCAAGATCCAGATCAGTCAGATCAAATTCAGGTTATGAATCCATGGGAATGAGGGGTTGAAGCATATTTCAGTTTCAATGTTTTACAATAATCTTTAACAAAATCCATTAATTTTTTGGGCGGTGATTTTGCAGATCATATCTAAAACTATTGGTGAAATAATCACAAAAAAAAATACCAGATCTGTATTCCTTGCAAAAAAATACCCAAATTCAAAAAAAAAATCAGCCTAATTGGAGTTCGGATGAAGGAGATATCGCTCATTCAAAATCAACAATGTTGCAGAAATTTTTCTAACGACAATTCATGGATGGTGGCTCTCCTGTCATTTATTGTAGTTTTAAGTGTGACATTTCAAATAAATGGTTTCATATCTAAGCTCCCATTGAAAAATCAGCCGATTTAAAAAAAAAAAATTGGTCTAATCGGAGTCTGGACTAGAGTGTTGTCTCTAATTTAAAATCAACTATTTTTTCAGATATTTTGTCACAACGAGACATTTCCTGCGTGAATTTGAGAGTCTAGAGTCTCTAGGTTGTGATTTAAAACACATGGGAAGATGCAGAATGATCATTCTATTTCTAAAAACATGTTATAATAAATATTTCGAGTTATGCTCATTTTACTTTTGGAGCAGCATTCAGAGTGGGTTCCCTTTGGAGACCTACCCTCCCACCCCGCTTTTGTAGGCACCTGCTTCACATTCATCAGTTTCAGCATAGAAAAATTTAGCTTGGGTTATTTGGAGACATGCCCTCCCACCCCAAGTTGTGTAGGCACCTACTACTTCATCAACAATCATCATCACGGTTATGGGTCAATCGTACAAAATCCATCTCATTGAATTCCATTTGTTAGGTTGCACACTGTTAGTATCACAGTTGGTCACAAGAATTAGATGATATCTCTATCCTCGGATCTTCATTTTTTATGGTCTTGGGCCATCCACAAACCCACACTTCATCGAAGTCCATTTTCTAGACCGCACACTCTCAATATCACAGTTGGTCACAAGCATTATAGGATATCTCTATCCTCGGATCTTCGTTCATCATGGTTATGAGTTAACTACTCAAAACCCTTCTCTTCAGTGGCTCTTCATATTCAACAAAGGCTTCTCAGGAGGGAGCTTCACGCAATTGGGACCATTTCTTCCTATGGAGGGACGAATGATCCGAATGGAAAATGGCATCCACCCATGGTTTTCATCCACCCATGGAATTTACCCATGGTATTCTAAATGGTATCGACCCATGGTATCTATTAGCATATGGTATTGTAATTGACATCTATCCATGATATTCATTCACTCATGGTATGTATCCACCCATGGTATTCATCCACACATGGAATTTACCCATGGCATTGTAAGTGTATCTACCCATGGTGTTGACCCATGGTATCTACCCATGGTATTATAACTCAAAAAAAGTCTATAAATAACAAGCCTCACTTTGTAAAAGGACATATTGTCCACCACAATGAAGCTTCTACATTTATCCCATGTTTTAATAAAACAAGTTTCTTTGTGCCTTTATTTACTTTGTGTTCTCCATTTTTTTCTAGCATTCTAATTTTGTAGATCTTGTGAGATCAATTTCAATTTTTTATATCTTGGGGGCCTCCCCCTAAGATCCAGATCTGTCAGATCAGATTCAGGTTATGAATCCATGGGAATGAGGGGTTGAAGCATATTTCAGTTTCAATGTTTTACAATAATCTTTAGCGAACTCCATGAATTTTTTGGGCGACGAGTTTGCAGTTCATATCTGAAACTATTGGTGAAACAATTAAAAAAAAATACCAGATCTGTATTCCTTACAAAAAAATACCCAAATTCAAAAAAAAAATCAACCTAATTGGAGTTCGGATGAAGGAGATATCGCTCATTCAAAATCAATAATGTTGCAGCAATTTTTCTAATGACAATTCATGGATGGTGGTTCTCCCATCATTTATTTCAATTTTAAGTGTGACATTTCAAGTAAATGGTTTCATATCTGAGATCCCCTTGAAAAATCACCCAATTTCAAAAAAACAATTGGTCTAATCGGAGTCTGGACTAGAGAGTTATCACTGATTTAAAATCAACTATTTTTTCAGAATATTTGTCACGACAGGACAGTTCCTGTGCGAATATGAGAGTCTAGAGTCTCTAGATAGCGATTTCAAACACATTGGAAGAATCGGAATGATGATTCCATTTCTAAAAATAGGTTATAATAAATATTTCGAGTTATGCTCATTTTACATCTGGAGCAGCATTCAGAACGGGTTCCCTTTGGAGACGTGCCCTCTCACCCCGCTTTAGTAGGCACCTTCTTCACATTCATTAGTTTCAGCATAGCAACATTCGTCTTGGGTTATTTGGAGACATGCCCTCCCACCCCAAGCTATATAGGCACCTACTACTTCATCAACAATCATCATCACTATTATGGGTCAACCGCCCAAAATCCATCTCATCGAAGTCCATTTGTTAGGCCGCACACTATTAGTATCACAGTTGGTCACAAGCATTACATGGTATCTCTATCCTCGGATTTTTTTTGCTATGGTCCTGGGTCATCCAAAAACCCACACTTCATCAAAGCCCATTTGCTACACCGCACACTGTCAATATCACAGTTGGTCATAAGCATTGTAGGGTGTCTTTATCCTCGAATCTTCATTCATCATGGTTATGAGTTAACTAATCAAAACCCTTCTCTTATGTGGCTCTTCATATTCAACAAAGGCTTCTCAGGAGGGAACTTCATGCAATGGGTACCATTGCTTCTTAAGGAGGGAGGAATGATCCGAATGGAAAATGGCATCCACCCATGGTGTTCATCCACCCATGTTATCCATCCACCAATTGAATTTACCCATGGTATTCTAAATGGCATTGATCCATGGTATTTATTCTCCTATGGTATTGTAAGTGACATCTATCCATGATATTCATTCACTCATAGTATGTATCCACCCATGGTAGTCATCCACACATGGAATTTACCCATGGTATTGTAAGTGTATCTACCCATGGTATTGACCCATGGTATCCACCTATGGTATCTACCCATGGTATTGTAAGTGTATCTACCCATGGTATTGAACCATGGTATCCACCTATGGCATCTACCCAGGCTATAAATAACGAGCCTCACTTTGTAAAAGGACATATTGTCCACCACAATGTCTCTTCTACATTTATTCCCTGTTTTAATAAAACAAGTTTCTTTGTGCTTTTATTTACTTTGTGTTCTCTCTTTTTTTATAGCATTCTAATTTTGCAGATCTTGTGGGATCCATTTCAATTTTTAGATCTTAGGGGTCTCCGCCCAAGATCCGGATCATCTAGTTAATGCTAATGAAATTGGTGTTGTTGGTTCCTTAATTGTGCTCCATTAGGGGAAATTTGAGGTCTAAAATAGGCCTCCTAAGAAAAATGTACGACCAAAATAAAAGTTATAAGATCCAATAGGATTCAGGATGATGATTTCAACCATGGGGGATGATTTACCATTTTTTAAGTAAAAGCATAAAAAGATTAAAAAATAATAAAATAATAAAACTATTTTTTTAACTTATCTCGCAAAGATTTTACTCAAATTTCAAGTGGGAGTACTCGTTGGATAAAAAATTTAATTCTTCATCTAAGGAGTACCCATGTTGCATACTTTAGATACACCCTGCTACGCAGAATATGATAAATACATGAAAAAATGTCATTACAATCACGTTTTTCATGTATTTCTCATTTTTCGTGTAGCAGATTCCATAGAAACTATGCAACATGGGTACTCCTTGGATGAAAAATTAATTTTTATGCAATGAGTACTCTCGGTCGAAATTTGAGTAAAAGAATCAACAGATAAGTTGAAAATACAAGTTGAAAAAGTAGACTTTTCTTTTTTCCCTCTACAATTTGATGATGTAATAAAATCTTATTTCATTATTTCCACTATTATTTTATAATTTCCTTAGGAGGCCCATTTTAGACCTCAAAATTCCCCTAATGCATTAATGAGGCAATTGATCCCATGCTAATGAAAATTAAATACAAAACCCAATCAAATAAAAACTCACACATTGAATTTGTAAGGGAGAACGATGTACTTCAACTTTGAACCTTCTCAAATCGATATAAAATGAATTTCTCATAGAAACTTCTATGTTGTAAAGGTAAATATCCAAGAGGAAATGCGATGCAAATAAGTGATATGACCTTACAAGGATTACAAAGCAAGATTATGGCATACCTGAAGTAGAATTCTAGTGAATTTAAATGCTTCATCCGTTGAATGATGTATTTGTTGAATGAGAGAACACACAAGAATATTCTTAGAGAGGGGAGGGAGTTTGAATTACACAAGGAGTTAGAGTTTGAGTGCATCTCGAGGATGTGGATGGTGGCACTATGCATTTCTAAAATGGAAAGAGAAAGAGTTGAGGACTTCGCTACACAACAATGGACATGAAGCAAAGTTGTATATGGGATGAAATATCAGAAAAAGGCCGATAGAGGGGCCTAGAGAGGTGGTCAACGTGTTTTCAAAGTATCTAAAAAAGTTGGCAGCTGAGAAAGCCAAAATTTACCATGAGAAGACAACGATTTTTTCATAAGGAATTTTATTATATAAAATATATTTGTTTTAATTTATTTAAAAAACATATTTCAATAGTCCACAAGGTCTTGGATAGACAGTGACTGGGTGCTCTGTTAATACACTCCTTAATGTGAAGTCACTAGTTCAATTCCCAGCTTTGATTGTGGTGATATATTGGATATGATGAACATGTAGTCCTGCCAAAGATACAAAAAAAAATGTTCCAATAGAAATATTTGGAACATCCACTCGACTATGATTTATACATTGAATTTTCAAAATCTTTATCGATTTATTCCATTTTTTGTATCCTCGGAAATAGTTATAATTCAAACACTTTTGAATATGTATACATTAAGGGATTATACATAACAAAAGAAAATATAGGATATAGGATATGGAAGAAAAGAAAAAGAAAAGGAAATCCAGCTATGTCAAATTTTTAAAATTGTAAGCCAAAAAAATTGACAGAGTTGCAAATGAAGAAACTAAAGTTTTAAACCTATAGTGAAAAGAAAAATCTGAAGCAATTCAGAGGATACAGGATATGGAAGAAAAGAAAAATAAAAGTAAATCTACCTATGTCAGATTTTTAAAATTGTAATCCTAGTTGAGACTTAGAATAACAAAAGTGTTAGTTTAAATTTTTGTGTTTGTTATAAAGGGGGAGTGTTGGAAAATCTAATTCCAACCACCTGCTAGTTTTCATAACTATTATTCCAAAAGTCATACTCAGTTTCAGTTAGTTAAATTTCTGTTGAGTTTTATAAAGTCATTTATTGTTTATATCTTCTATATAATTATATTTAATTGATTCTGTTGAATTTTACTCAAATCATTTATTTTTGATGTATCCTATATAATTTTATTGAATTAGCTGACATATTTGCTCAACGTTTTTCATTCTTTAACAATCCATGTGAATAAGAAAGAGAAATCCATTATATTATCAATCCATGTGAATAGGAAAGAGAAAGCCATTATATTATGAAATTATATCATGCAATTATGTATCCACTATTCACTTTTAGTCATAATGTTTTCTCAATCAAAATTTCGAGTGAGAAAAATAAATATATATAAACAAGTTAGTTAAAACGAGTTGTCATGGATGGAACCATTGCAAAACATTCCTTAAGATGATAGTTTTCCAATATTCTTATTTATATGTCAATGCTATATTTGGATGATATGTTTAGTTTATTTTATATATATTTAAATGAAATTGAGCACGATTTAATTATTTGCATTCACAATTTTAAAATTATTGTTGAATTTCCAGTTGGTAAATGGTGGTAAGCGGGTTGAGAGTTTTAAAATTCGAATAAGGAAAAAGGGAAGATATTTTTTTTCAAGTGAAATAAACTACAATCATTCATTGAATAAAAAGGTGGAATCTTGAGTAATAATGTAAACGAAACAACATGGAAGTTTAGTAATAATGTAAAAGAAACAACAACATGGAAGTTTAGTAATAATGTAAAAGAAACAACAAGATGGAAGCTTAGCAATAATGTAAAAATGTGGATCATAAAATTGTAGTATTTAGAAGAAGTTTTTATTTAGAATGTTGTTAAAAAAATGGTAGATATATTCAATATAAATATAAAGGTAATTTATTAAAAAAAATTATAAAAACATCGCTAGCTGGAAAAGTCTACATGTGAATAGATAATCTAAGCTATAAATTAGTTCTATTCATACCAGTTCAAAATAAATTAGATGAAAAATAGTATATGAATTCAAAAGTGTCGCACTCATTCCATTGAACATAATATTCTTTCATGAATCCAACATGATCAAATCCACCACTAAAGGACAAATATTTCCCTAAATCCGTTAGGGTTAAAAATGGTGTTCTAGAGAAATTTGCAGAAGGGGAGCTAAAACTTTGTTTTTTAGGCCCTCAACAACTTGATCAAGTGCTTAAAACACTCGATCGATTGTTTGAGATAAAATTCAAAAATCTCAATCGAGGGTTTAATAAACCACCAGTCGAGCTCTTAACATGGTTAAATAGAGGCTCAATCTAGCCTATAGCTTGATATAGATCTTGAGGCTCAATCTAACTTTAAGACTCAATTGAGATGTAAGAATTGATCAAGTGATTTTTTTTAATCCCATGCCTAAGTTGTGTTGGGGGGATTTCAAATCCTAAGTTGTGTTGGGGGGATTTCAAATCCTAAGCTGTGTTGGGGGGGATTTAAAAAACATGGCTCAATCAAGCTCCTAGATAACCTAGGGTTACAGAGAAGCTCGAACAAGCTTTTTTTTTAAACCATCGATCAAGTTGTCTTTAAGACCTCAAACGAATCAATCAATCCTGGCTCAAATATTGATCGATAGAGCACTTATAATGGCTCAATCGAGTTGCTTTTTTTCACCAAAAACACACCCTCTCTTGCCAAAAAGTGTATCCTAGCTTCATGCATGGAACCTTGAATTGTGGATTTCCAACATTAGAAGGTATTTTCCAACCAATGCAGGGACCCCACCCATGTTTGAAACCTAGTTTACTTGTCTAAGAAGGTTTGTTGGCACTTGTGATAGGTTCAGAGAATATCGATAAACACACTAAATTAATTCTAGGTCTTCTCGATGACAAGTGAAATATCTACTGATTCTCTTATTAAAAAAAAGTTATAGGAGATAAATAACATACCTAAAGATCATCCTTCCTTCTACCATCCACTGCTCGATGCAATGATTTATCCTTTAACCCAATTTTGTATCTATAGTGGCATATAGCTCACACGTGAGGTATATCATTTCACTAATTCCATTAATTCGAAGTTCATTTTAGGGAAAGCTAAGAAAATTCACTCTGGCACTCTGCACTAGGTCTTTAATATGATCCACATATAGATTAGTCTATAGACAATTTTCAAGTCTCAGGTTGAATATAAGTAAAACAAAAAGAATTTAGGATTATTGTGTTATCCTGTATTTCCTACAAATATTCTAGGATAATGTAAACACTGGTAGCTGAACTGGAAATACAAGTTGGATTTTCTAGCTAGCCTTTACAATTTCTTGGAGAATTCCTAGTCCTTTGCTGACCCTTCTTGAATCTCATCCAGGATGGAGAAGGAAACAACAATGCATGAAGGAGAATTCCTCCCTCAGTACACTTTTTATTTTAGTAGTGGAACACTCCTGTGCAACATATAGTAGGTCTATTGTATACTCTTTTGGGAATTTTCTTTTAATTCTCATTGTTGACACTTTTGTGGGGTATATAGATTTCTATCACAGGTCCTGTGCAGGGCTTTTCTTTGGGTGTGTTTTTTTATCACTCCCATTCGTTATTTAACAACGCTTTCAAGGGTGGGGGCCTAAACCTATTGTCCAAGGCATCAGATTCTTCACTCACTTCCTTAGGTTTCTCCATCAAGTCTGACC
The DNA here is from genome assembly GCA_034641835.2 of Pinus albicaulis. NCBI lineage: Eukaryota > Viridiplantae > Streptophyta > Pinopsida > Pinales > Pinaceae > Pinus > Pinus albicaulis. The sequence continues at coordinate 439,366,301 of CM076574.1, read as the reverse complement.
CTAGGCCAATCACATTCATATTTTAAGTAGCATCACCTTCTTGTTCGAGTAGCAATACTTGACACATCAACATGTTCATGTCCACCAAGCGACCCAATTGAGACAAAAAATCTCAATGTCCAAATTTAGAGAACTTTTCCGATAGCCAACTCAAGATGAATTGACTCGGGTGGAAAGAGAATCGGAAGATGAGCGAAGCACCTTCACTAATTTTGAGGTGCTAGCCAAGTTTGTAGAGTGGGTACCTAATGCTAGTCATGCCATGGGAAAATGTTAATAAGTATATATTTGTAACATTAATCATGTCGATATGCATGTCTATTTTGGAATTGGGCTTCCAAAATTATAATTTAAATAGAGATTTAATATCCATAGAATACTCAAGAATATTCTTAGTAGTCTACAAAAATCAAAGGCTCGCTGTTATTTCCAAAGTAGTTATGTCTTTTTTTCTCCCTTTTAATTCAATTCATTAATTACAAAAATATATCTGTGAACAAGTTTCATTTTTTGGCATGTGTTATTGATAAGTCATGGTATTGACCCATGGTATTTTAATAAATACTAGATTAGAAATCTCCATAATTAAGAATTGTGATACATGTTTTTCTAAAATGCATAAATGTTTAACTTATATATTAAGTTTTTGTATCATCCATTTTTATAAATTTAAGAATGATGTATTAACATAAAAGCACTGGAATTACAAAGGTGTAACTATTCACATCATTAAATAGACCATTGTTAAATTTTCCAAAACTAAATGGGCGATGAAAATTTTCAACTAAGTATAGTTTAGAAAATGATACAAAACATAATAGCACCTCCAGCTGGTCATCCAAGCCTAACATCAATAATATTGATACAATATCCAAATATCATCCATAGTTAGTAGAGATAATATAATAATGATTATTCAAAGGAAGAGCTAGGTACATGATCCATGGAACTCGATCTAAGAGGAGCAACATGGAATTGAACTTCAGCTAGATGGAGGAAGTAGCAGAGATCAATTCTCTCTTATAGTCATCACAGGGCTGAAATTCCTAGTACATTTTGTTAATATTCAATCCTAGCCCCACTCTTAGAAACCTTATATGTCCTATATCTTTCATTTTTTTGTGCATGCATATCTTTAATTTTTGTTGTGCATTCATATTCATTAATTTATTGAGCATGGAAATGAAGGTTGGGTTCTATTGTGAACTAGGAGTTATGTATAACCAAACTTGATCATTGTCATTTCTTGTGGACTACATTTTTCTCTCAAAATCCCTAGTCCTTTGATTTTTGTTCATTTCATCAAATTTGGAATGAGAGTTGGGTTTCGTTTTAAGCTATGCTTCCTCCAAATTGTTATTATTTCCTATGAGACTAGTTCTATATTCAAGAATTAGTTAGTAGAATTTTTTAGGAGTTAGTTAAACAACTTTTTATAATCTTCGATCTAGTGTATAAATTCATCTCCAGAATAAAACATTCATAGTCTGGTTGCTCTCAGAAATTTGGTTTTGTTCCCATCTATTTTCATTGTTCTGCTTTTCTCCTTTGTATTGTTAATTTTTCATGGTATCAAAATCATACGTGGAGAGTAGTTGTGTCTGTTGTTGTCACTGCCACCAGTCATAGAATCTCTACCAGTCGAGAAAGGGTTGCTAAGTGTGTAAGAGGAAATCATGGAGGTCTAAAACATTGTGTTGTAGTTGTGGAGTGTCAAAAACATTGTGATCTATCGTTGTGAAGAGGACATGAAGATCTTTCAAAAGAATGTTGTTGCGTTCACTGCTGCATGTTCCATTAAATGTTCCTATTGCACGTTCGAACCTACTACTAGCATTTCAAAACTAAACCAGCACTTCGAATCTTAGTTTCTTTTTCTTCCCGCACCTGCAAGGATCAGGTCTTTTCTTGAAGCAATATTTCTTATGGTTTTGTGGTTTTTCTCAATTTTTCTCGTTTCTTCGTAGTGAAAATAAGAGTTTTAGTAGGAAAAATGTACAACCTTTAAAAGCTCTTATAGTTTGTTTCAAAAATTTGGTTGAAAAATCGACTGGATTACTGTCATGTTATATAACTACTATCGAAGGAGATCATAAGCACATGATTATGAATGATGGAATGAACAAGAGATGTATGAAAGATTGATTTTAGAGCTTCCGTTAAATAATATAAACTAACAATTATTGTTGTTGTTGTTGTTATGGTGGTGAATTCAGTTTGAAAATTTCAATGTGATTGGTTAAAAATGAAAATTGTTCCCTCACTTCGTTTGAGATAAATGCAAAGGATTCTATATTTTACTTCGTAGAGGGAGTTCCCTATTTTTTTTGAAGTTTTTTTAAAAGGTGTCATATTTTTTATTTTTTTTTAAACACGGTTTCGACGAGTCAATTTTCCATCCCTACACCTCTATTTAGTTGGAAAATTTGTGATTTTTGGAGCCTTAAAATGCAAGCATTCTTACAAGGTTTTGGTTATTGGGAGACTAGGAATTGGGGTTCATAGAAAATGATGCAAATATAATTGTTGCAATGAGTGTTGCTTAAAGAAAACAATTTGATGAACTCAAACAGAAAGAAGGTAGAGAGAAGGCTTGCATTTTAAATTCCTTAGATGACTCTATTTTTCCTAAAATCACTACTGCTAAAACTACTAAATCAATATGGGATATACTTAAAGTTTCTTATCAAGGTAATGAGAAAGTAAAGATGGTGAAATTACAAACTCTTAGAACACATTTTGAAGCACTTAAAATGATTGAATCAGAAATAGTTGATCAGTTCATGACTAATGTTATGGGTGTTTTTAATGAGCTTCGGATGAATGGTGAAGAACTAGAAGATTAAATAATTGTTGAGAAGGTTCTTAGATGTTTGCCTAAAAAATTTGACATTATAGTTACTCTTTTTGAGTCGAGAGAATTAACAAAATTATTTGTGGAAGAATTAATTGATTCTTTATTGGCTCATGAAGAAAGAATTAATTTATGTGTCACTAGTTTAGAGCATTATTTCAAATATAAAGCTTCTATGGATAAAGGTAGAGGTAGAGGTTTTCGCGGCAGGAGAGGAAAAGGAGGAGGATAGTCTCGGTCTGATCATAAATCATAGGTAACTCAATCCCATTCAGAAAAGTTAAAAAATGATCATGGTCATAGGTGGATAGATAGATTAAAAAGTCAATGTCATTATTGTAAAAAATATGGCCACTATATGTCTGAATGTAAGAAATTAGAGTATGTTTTAAGTAAAAACAAACTAATGTCACAAAAATTGAACGTGAAACATCAGATGATTTATTTCTGGCATGCCAAGTGACTATGCAAGTACCTAATATTGGTTGGTAGACATCGGATGTAGTAATCATATGATTGGTCATAGTGATTTGTTTTCACATCTTGATACATATCTTAGTTCCTCTATTGGTTTGGGTGATGATCGTCAGGTCAAAGCTTCAGGAAACGGTGTTGTGCCTGTCTTAACCAAAAAAAATGTTGGGAAAAATATCTATGATTTTTTTATGTACCCAATTTAAAACAGAATTTGTTGAGTGTTGGATAGTTAGATGCACATGGTTATGATGTTAGCTTTCACAACACTACTTTCACGATTTTTTATCAACATAAATCTCTGGAGTGTAAAAACTCTGGTAAACTTGATAATTATATATTATTATTGATGAAGATGAAAGATGATTACAATGGGGAATCACCGAGGCTTTAAATATAGCCTCATGGTGTCCCTTGGTGAAGAGGCATGATCTTTTATCATGCCCTTTCACTTAATAAAACCTAATATAACTATATCTAACTAACAATTAATAAAATTTACATAACATTGCCCCTCTCTTAAAGATGCTTTGTCCTCAAAGCATATGTAACGATGGACAATGTTGACGAACGCCTGGGTTTCTTGAGCGGCGAGCTCTTTCTTCCCACATTTTAAAAAGATCGTGGAGCATATTCTCGAGTTCAATCTTTTGTTGATCTGGATAGTGAAAATATCTGATATTGACAGGGTCGGATCCTGTCTTGACTTCTGGTGACTCTTCGTGGCTCCCTTTTGAAGATAACATTTCTAACTGATGACATTGTACTGTAGATGTTGGTGCTCCTATTTGAATCATCTTCATCATCAGAGAGGAAGATACGACTTGATCTTCTGGGGCTTGGAATCCATACAACTTGTGTTTCTGCCCTTTCCACTTAAAACTTATAAACTGCTTCTGATGGTTGGCAGAATAAGTACCTAGAGTTTGTAGCCATTGAATTCCTAAGACCACATCTACTCCTCGTAATGGAACTATGTAGAATGGAGATTCTAAATGAAAGTCTTTAATCTGCAATTTGACTTTATGGCATTTTCCTACTTGTTCAATCTTCTTACCATCGGCCACCATTACCTTCATATTAGGCATGGGAAAAGTAAAGAGGTTGAGTCTTTTGGCCATGGTTGAATCTAGAAAATTTTGCATGCTGCCTGTGTCTATTAGAACCATTACATTGTTTTTCTTAATATGTCCTCTTAACCTTAGGGTTTGAGGTTGTGATATGCCTGTCATAGCTGATAATGACACTTGCGGAATTGTTTCGCCATCCACTTCTGGAGAGAATTGTAAGTTGTCTTCTAATCCTTCGATACATGAATCAGTACTATTAGCGTCGTTAGTTGCTTCACAACTGTATAGATTTTTCGCTTTTCCATTAGCACATATGTGCTTAGGGTCCCATTTTTCGCCACAACATTTTCATTTGCCTTCCCTCATTCTTTGTATTTCCAAGTTAGATTTTTCTCCTTTGCGAAGGCGTGGTGGAACATATTTCATGTTATCTTCTTTTGTATATTGAGGAAACCATCGTCTCGAATATACTTTTTCTGGTTTTGATAATCTTTCAAATTTCTTTTCAGCAGCTTTTGCTTTTTGCCTTGCTACTTCTACGGACGTAATTTCATGTAGTTCTAGCTCTTCCTGTATGTGGATTTTAAGTCCTGAGATGTAAGACTGGATTAGACGAGATTCCGACAATCCTGGCACTCGTGTTGCCAAGGTCTCCCATTCTCGAGTGTACTCATCCACATCTCCTTTTTGGCGTAATTTGATAAAGGTTGAAAAAAACTTTTCTTCTTTTATGCCTTGAAACCTTTTGAAGAACACATCCTTAAATTTCCTCCAACTGATAGCGAGCGTTGTTTTTTTCCACCACATATACCAATTATATGCTTCTCCTTCCATTTTCATGGAAGCATGCTTAATTTTTTCATCATCACTAGTAATGTCATAAATCTCAAAATATTCTTCTGCTTTATTAAGCCATGCAACGCTATTTTTTTCATTACCATCAAATTTGGGTAGGTCGATCTTGGCTTTGCGCTGATATGCTAATGGTGGAACAAGAAGGGGATATTGATTAGCGAATGCATTCCAGAGCTGCTTATTTTGAAAGTCTGCATTACTATCTTCTTGATGATGTGGGGAATTGGTTTTTTCCTGATGCTCTTCTGAGTTACCTGAATTTGCGGAATTGTTTTGTTGATTTTGTTCCTTGTTAGGAGATATTGGGGATTGTGTCTGACTTAATTTATCTAGCTTATCATTTAGCTTATTGAAGATTTCGTTCTGCTTTTCTGTGGCCTCGTGATGATTTAGCCACATTTGTCTTTCTATTCGATTTGTTGTATCATGAACCTTTTTGATATCTTTGGAATGCCCTGCAACTGTACCTTCAAGATCGACTAATCGTTTTCCGAATTCTTCGGAATTATTAGTGATATGTTTCTCAAGATCCACCAATTTTTTTTGGAATTCAGCCATTGACATTGATGACGACATCGAACACGTATGAGGTGGGGAATATTTTTCTGCCAGTTTCTCTCCTTCTTTCTTTTAAAATTAATTAATTAATTAATATTTAATTAATTAATTAATTAAATTAATAATAATAATAATATATATTTTTTAAATTATATAATTATATATATATATATATAATTATTAATTGAAAACTATATAATATAAATAAATTATATAATTATAAATATATATATATATATATAATTATCAATTTGAAAACTATATAATATATAAATAAGTATATAATTACAATATATATTTATATAATGACCAATTGAAAACTATATGATATATGATTTATATAGTTTCAAAAAAAAAACTTATAGTTTATATAAACTCAAAGCATTGCGGTGAGTCGACGTCTAGTTTTTGAATGGGCACAACCCTCCGGCACGATGGTTTCCAAAGTCCACACCACAGAAATTTAAAAAAAAACGTGTTTTTCTCTCTGTCATAGTGGGGTCAGCCGTCAGCCCTGTCTGCGGCTACAGAAGGAATTCAACTAACCCTTGGACTTGTTTTGCAACAGAAAAAAAATCTGGGGACTTCAATCTCGGTCTCAAGAAGATACTATTCGATCTGACCTGATAATTCAATTTTTTTTTGAAACCCGTATCCTTTGCTGTATCTAAAATATTGAACATCAAATTCTTATGAGCGAAATTACCTTGAGATAGAAAATTATTTTGGAACCCGTCTGCACTTTCTGAAGGCAAACTGAATTAAGTTAAAAATTTAACTTTTGAATTTTTCTAGCGGTGAGTTTTTCCTTTAATCTCGACCCTTGTACAGAATTGTTGGAATGATATTTTTTTTTTTTTTTTACTTCATATATATCGTAAGGGAAGCAGAGGGCTGTGAGGGAACGCAGAGTGGGAGTGAGAGAGCAGAAGGGGTTGGGTAAAAATCTGCAATTTTTGGAACTTCCTTTGATTCCTTAATTCTGGGTGATCACATAGATCCCAAAGAGCGATGGATCTGATACCAATGGAGTATAAAAACTCTGGTAAACTTGATAATTATATATTATTATTGATGAAGATGAAATATGATTACAATGGGAATCACCGAGGCTTTAAATATAGCCTCATGGTGTCCCTTGGTGAAGAGGCATGATCTTTGATCATGCCCTTTCACTTAATAAAACCTAATATAACTATATCTAACTAACAATTAATAAAATTTACATAACAATCTCTTGTTGCAAATATTCCTATGACAAAGAATAGGTTGTATCAATTACAAATGAAAAGTGAGAAGTTGTATGCACATAATGGTTCAACACCAAATTCCACTGACTTGTGGCATTTGCGATATGGTCATTTACCTATCAAAAGTATGAGTCTATTTCAAAGGAAGTCTATGGTGAAATGTTTGCCTACATTGTCTAACCATAGCTCTTATTGTACAAGTTGTATAACGGATAAACATAAGTGAGATAGTTTCCATAAACATCTTATAGAGCCAAAGAACAACTAGAGTTAGTGTATATAGATTTGTGTGGTCCTATGCAAGCACAATTAGTTGCTGGAAGTCTTTATTTTCTCACATTTATTGATAAACTTAGTAGGATAATTTGGGTGTATTTCATCAAATACAAATCCAAAACATTTTCCAAGTTCAAGGAGTTCAAATCTGAGGCTGAAAAACATAGTGGCAAGTTTATTAAAGTTCTCAGGTCTAATAAAGGAGGTGATTATGAATCTAACGAATTCATTGATTCTTGTAAACAACATGGTATTAAAAAATAGACGACAACCAAGTATAATTGACAACAGAATGGAGTTGTGGAAAGAAAGAATCAGAAAATTATGAATATGGCTCTAAGTCTGCTCAAAACACGAATTTTTTCTAAAGATTTATGGGCTGAAGCAGTTGCATTTTCATTATATATTTTGAAGAGATCACCAACTTCCAATTTTCAAAGTTTTGTACCTAAAGAAGCATGGAGTTGACAAAAGTTAAATGTTTCAAACTTTCTAGTATTTGGTTGTATCTCTTTCACGCATGTTCAAGAAAAAATTAAGAGAGAAGCTTGATGATAGCAGTTCATCATCTTTAAGTGAGTTTGATTCTCATAATACTAAAATGAGAAGCTTAAGTGATACTTATGCAAAAGATGATGTTTATGATATTGTAAATTTTGTATTTCTTTCATTTCAACCTACTTTGTAAAAAATATGGCCACTATAAGCCTGAATGTCAAAAATTACAGTATGTTTTAAGTAAAAAAAGCCAATGTCACAAACACTGAATGTGAAAAATCAGATGCTTTATTTCTGGCATGCCAAGTGACTATGCAAGTACCTAATAAAGATGTTTGGTTGGTAGACATTGGATGTAGTAATTGTATTATTGGTCATAGTAATTTGTTCTCATATCTTGATACATATCTCAGTTCCTCTATTGGTTTGGGTGATGATTGTTAGGTCAAAGCTTCAAGAAAGGGTGTTGTGGCTATCTTAACCAAACAAAATGTTGTGAAAAATATCTATGATGTTTTTTATGTAAACAATTTAAAACATAATTTGTTGAGTGTTGGACAGTTAGATGCACATGGTTATGATGTTAGCTTTCACAACACTACTTGCATGATTTATGATTAGCATAAATCTCTTTTTGCAAATATTCCTATGAAAAAGAACAGGTTGTATCAATTACAAATGAAAAGTGAGAATTTGTATGAACATAATGGTTCAATACCAAATTACACTAACTTGTGGCATTTGCGATATGGTCATTTACCTATCAAAAGTATGAGTCTATTACAAAGACAGTCTATGGTGAGAGGTTTTCCTACCTTGTCTGACCATAGCTCTTCTTGTACAAGTTGTATAATGGGTAAACATAAGCAAGATAGTTTTTCATCAGCCTCTTATAGAGCCAAAGAACAATTAAAGTTAGTGCACATAGATTTTTGTGGTCCTATGAAAGCACAATCAGTTGGTGGAATTCTCTGTTTTCTTACATTTATTGATAAATTTAGCAGGAAAATTTGGGTGTATTTCATCAAATACAAATCCAAAACATTTTCCAAGTTCAAGGAGTTCAATGTCGAGGCTGAAAAACAGAGTGGAAAGTTTATTAATTTTCTCAAGTTTGATAAAGGAGGTGATTATGAATCTAACGATTTCATTAGTTCTTGTAAACAACATGGTATTAAAAAACATACGACAACTAGGTATACTCCACAAAAGAATGGAGTTGCAGAAAGAAAGAATAAAAAAATTCTGAATATGGCTCGAATTTTTCTCAAAACATGAAATTGATCTAAATATTTATGAGCTGAAGCAGTTGCATGTTTGGTATATATTTTGAAGAGATCAACAACTTCCAACATTCAAATTTTGCACACGAAGAAGAAACGAGTGGAAAAAAGGTAATTGTTTCACACTTTTGAGTATTTGGTTATATCTCTTTCGCTCATGTTCCAGAAAAATCAAGAAAGAAGATTGATGATAGCAGTTCGTCATATTTAAGTGAGTCTGATTCTGATAATCCTAAAATGAGAATCTTAAGTGATATATATGCACAAGACGATGTTGATGATATTTTAAATTTTGTATTTCTTTCATTTCAACCTAATTTGTAAAAAATATGGCCACTATAAGTCTGAATGTCAAAAATTACAGTATGTTTTAGGTAAAAACAAAGCTAATGTCACAAACACTGAATGTGAAACATTAGATGCTTTATTTTTGGCATGCTAGGTGACTGTGCAAGTACCTAAAAAGATGTTTGGTTGGTAGACATTGGATGTAGTAATCATATGACTAGTCATAGTGATTTTTTTTCACATCTCGATACATATCTCAGTTCCTCTATTGGTTTGGGTGATAATAGTTAGGTCAAAGCTTCAGGAAAGGTTGTTGTGCTTGTCTTAACCAAAAAAAATGCTGTGAAAAATATCTATGATGTTTTTTATGTACCCAATTTAAAGCATAATTTTTTGAGTGTTGTATAGTTAGATGCACATGGTTATGATGTTAGATTTCACAACAGTACTTGCATAATTTATGACCAGCATAAATCTCTTGTTGCAAATATTCCTATGACAAAAAACAGGTTGTATCAATTACAAATGAAAAGTGAGAACTTGTATGCACATAATGGTTCAACACAAAATTACATTGACTTGTGCAATTTGAGATATGGCCATTTACATATCAAATGTATGAGTCTATTGCAAAGATAGTTTATGGTGAAAGGTTTTCCTACCTTGTCTAACCATATCTCTTCTTGTACAAGTTGTATAATGGGTAAACATAAGCTAGATAGCTTTACATTAGCCTCTTATAGAGCCAAAGAACAATTAAAGTTAGTGCATACAGATTTGTGAGGTCCTATGCAAGCACAACAAGTTGGTGGAAGTCTCTATTTTCTTACATTTGTTGATGAATTTAGAAGGAAATATTGAGTGTATTTCATCAAATACAAATCCAAAACATTTTCAAAGTTCAAGGAGTTCAAAGTCGAGGTTGAAAAATAGAAACAGAGTGGCAAGTTTATTAAAGTTCTCAAGTCTGATAAAGGAGGTGATTATGAATCTAACGAATTCAATGTTTCTTTTAAACAACAAGGTATTAAAAAGCGGACGACAACCAAGTATACTCCACAAAAAAATGGAGATGTGGAAAGAAAGAATAAAAAAAAATATGAATATGGCTCAAAGGCTGCTCAAAACACGAAATTTGTTTAAATATTTATGGGTTGAAGTAGTTGCATGTTCAATATATATTTTGAAGAGATCAACAACTTCTAGTTTTCAATTTTTTTTACATGAAGAAGCATGGAGTGGAAGAAAGGTAAGTGTTTCACACTTTCGATTACTTGGTTGTATCTCTTTCACTCGTGTTCCATAAAAATTAATAAAGAAGCTTGATGATAGCAGTTCATCATATTTAAGTGAGTCTAATTCTGATCATCCTAAAATGAGAAGCTTAAGTGATACTTATGCACAAGAAGATGTTGATGATATTGTAAATTTTGCATTTCTTTCATTTCAACCTATTTGTTTTGAAGAGGTTATAAAGGAAAAAGAATGGGTAGATGCAATGAAAAATGAAATCGATGTTATTGAAAAAAATCAAACTTGGGATTTGGTTGATGTACCTGATGATAAAACTTCTATAGGTGTCAAATGGGTTTTTAAAACTAAGTTAGATAAGAAAGGTGAAGTTGATAAACAAAAATCAAGATTAGTTGCCAAAGGGTTTTCACAACAACCTGGCATAGATTATTGTGAAACATTTGCATCTGTAGCAAGAATTGATACTATTAATTTTGTATTAGCCATTTCAACACAAAACAAGAGGCCAATTTACCAAATGGATGTAAATTCTTATTTTTTAAATGGTGTTTTGAATGAAGAAGTGTATGTTGATTAGCCCTTCTAATTTCGAAAAAAAAGAAAAAAGCATAAGGTGTATTGGTTGAAGAAAGCATTGTATGGCTTGAAGCAAGCTCCAAGAGCTTGGTACAACTGAATATACCATTACTTGTTGAATAATGGTTTCACAAGGAGTGACCATGAACCCATTTTGTATATCAAGAATTATCAGCAAGGTAATATGCTGATATTGTGTCTTTATGTTTATGACATACTTTATACAAGTAACATGCAGTTAGATGAATTTAAAGCTGCAATGAAAAATGAATTTGAAATGACAGATCTTGGATTAATGAGATACTTCTTAGGTATTGAAGTGAAACAAAAACATTATGTTATCTTTATGGGTCAACATAAGTATGCTACTCACATTTTGAAAAAGTTTAAGATGGAAAAGTGTAAACCGGTGGATACTCGTTTTGAAGTTGGTACAAAGTTAAGTAAATATGATGTGGGTATTATTGTTAATTCAACTTTGTAAAAACTACTTTCTAATAGTATTATGTATCTAACTTCTACTAGACTTGATATGACATTTTCATCTAGTTATATTTCCAGGTTTATGGAATCTCCTAAAGACTGTAACTGGAAAGCTGTAAAAAGGGTGTTAAGATACATTGCAGGTACAGACAAAGATTATGCAGGATGTGTTGATGATCGGAAAAGCACTTATAAATATGCTTTGCTATTTGGTAGAAACGTCATCTCATGGTGATCCAAAAATCAGCCCATAGTTGTGTCATCTTCAAAGGAGTTCGAGTAAGTTGCAGTGAATTTAGCACCATGTCAAGCAGTGTGGCTGAAGAGACTTCTCTTTTACTTCAGATGTACAAAAAATGAACCTATTTCAATCTATTATGATAACACTTTCGCTATTTTCTTATCAAAGAACAATGTATTTCATCCAAAAAGAAAACATATCGACACTCGTTTTCACTTCATCCATGAAATTGTTAAGAATGGTGATATTGTTCTCAAATTTTGTGATTCCAAGGAACAGTTAGAAGATATATTCACCAAACCGCTAGGAAAAGTTAATTTTGAATTTCAATGTAAGAAGTTAGGCAACACAGATATTTTCCTAGGGAAATCTTTCTGCTCAAAACCCCTTTATCTTCTATTGTATATTCACCATGGAATCATGAAACAATTACAATGAACTCTTCTCACAAAAGTCTCCTACAGTCTCACAACTGTCTCACACTGACCCAGAAAAAATCAACCAGCACATAGCCAATTCTCAGCCTCTAGTCAACCTTCCTTGCTTGCGCAATTCATGATCAATGCAATCCCTATTTTTTAGGAATTTTGGCCTTCCAAAACTACACAAGCATCATGGGAAATCCAATGGATGTCTGGTTGCATGCAGACAGCCTACTAATGATACAACTGATTTTTAACCTCCCTTTAACCATTGTCTCAACTGGGTCTCCACTGGAACTGACATGCATGTAGCAATTAATAGTAAATCATTAGTTTCATGGTAGATCACTGATTGTGAATTAAATAAGATTTAACTCACTTGATCTCTCACTAGTGCAACAAACAGTTACAACTAGTTCATCTCACTTTAACTCAATTAACTAAGTTAACTGATTACTCATGCATTAAACTAATGCACTAACTACATCTCCATATCCATAATTAATAGAATCACTCTGCATCCCTCACCAACCACACTCAACTCGAAATTCATGAGCTAACTAAGTTTATCACACTCAGTTCACTATTGTAACAAGTGATTATGAGATAATATTACATTTTACTGTCCAATTTACTTAAGGGATATTTAAATTAGACATTGTGCCAATTTAATTAATTAAATTGTCTTTCACACTAATGTATCGCTAGGACCAGTGGTCCCACACTACTGTGTGTGATACAGTTTCTTTTTGACTTTCAAGAACCGGTGCTTACATGGTAAAATTAATCGATGTGTTCACACTTGATGCGTGCACTCATGAGAAATAAATCTGTAGCAACCTATGGCCGCCCAATTTTTTTTAGTTGTGTTGAAATTCTGTTAGAAGCTCTAGAAAAACCTCTGTTACTGAAAACAGATGTTGTAGCAAATGTTTTTTTGACAATTTTAGCCAATTTTATAACACTAAAATCTCCTTTATAACCTCTGCTAGAGGGTATTTTCCTTGTAGTGAGTGTAGGGTCTTCACTCTATGAGAAAGTGTATGAGGAATTTGGCCAATTCTAGAGCTTAGGAACCATAAGAAATACTCATATACTTCACCTTGTCATAGCATTGCATTGGTTCATTACTGAAAAAATACCGAGAGATAAATCTACAACACATATATTGCTACATCAAAGGTTTGGGAAAATGGTGATAACAAATGATATAGTATATCAAGTTAATGCTAATGAAATTGGTGTTGTTGGTTCCTTAATTGTGCTCCATTAGGGGAATTTTGAGGTCTAAAATTGGCCTCCTAAGAAAATTCTATAGCCAAAATAAAATTTAGAAGAACCAATAGGATTCAAAATGATGATGTCAACCATGGGGAATGATTCACCATTTTTTAAGTAAAAGGGTAAAAATATTAAAAAATAATAAAATAATAAAACTACTTTTTCAACTCGTATTTTCAACTTATCTCCCAAATTTTTTACTCAAAATTTGAGCGGGAGTACTCATTGGATGAAAAATTTAATTCCTCATTTAAGGATTACCCATTTTGCATACTTTAGATGGACCCTGCTACGCGAAAAATGAGAAATACATGAAAAAATGTGATTAGAATCACGGTTTTCATGTATTTCTCATTTTTCTAGTAGCATATTCCATAGAAAGTATGCAACATGGATACTCTTTGTATGAAGAATTAAATATTTCTTCTAATGAGTACTCTTGCTCGAAATTTGAGTAAACAAATTGGGAGATAAGTTGAAAATACGAGTTGAAAAAGTATTTTTTTCTTTTTTCCCTCTAAAATTTGATGATGTAATCAAATCTTATTTTATATTTTCCACTATTATTTTATAATTTCCTTAGGAGGTCCATTTTAGACCTCAAAATTCCCTTAATCCAGTAATGAGGCAATTTATCCCATGCTAATGCAAATTAAATACAAAACCCAATAAAATAAAAGCTCACACATTGAATCCAGAAGGGAGAAGGATGTACTTGAACCTTGAACCTTCTCAAATTGATATAAAATGAATTTCTCATAGAAACTTCTATGTTGGAAAAGTGAAGTATCCAGGAGGCAATGTGATGCAAATAAGTGATATCACCTTACAAGGATTAGAAAGCAAGATTATGGCATACCTCAATTAGAATTCTAGTGAAGTTTGAATGCTTCATTAGTTGAATGATGTCTTTGTTGAATGAGTGAACACACAAGAATATTCTTAGGCAGGGGAGGGATTTTGAATTACACAAGGAGCTAGAGTTTGAGTGCATCTCAAGGATGTGGATGGTGGTAGTGTTCATTTCTAAAATGGAAAGACAAAGAGTCGAGGACTTCGCTACACAACAATGGACATGAAGCAAAGTTGTATAGCGGATGAAATATCAGACAAAGTCCAATAGAGGGGCCTAGAGAGGTTGTCCACATATTTTTAAAGAATCTAAAAAAGTAAGTAGCCAAGAAAGCCAAAATACAGCATGAGAACAAAATGATTTTTTCATAACGAATGTTATTATATAAAATATATTTGTTTTAATTTATTTAAAAAACATGATTCAATAGTCCACAGGGTCTTGCATAGATGGTGATTGGGTGCTCTGTTAATACACTCATTGATGTGAAGTCACTGGTTCAATTCCCAGCCTTGATTGTGGTGATATATTGGACATGATTAATATGTAGTCATGCCAAACTTTAAAAGAAAATGTTCAAATAGAAACATTTGGAACATCCACTCAAACTAATTGACTATGATTTATACATTGAATTTTCAAAATCTTTATCCATTTATTCCATTTTCTTGTATCCTCATAAATAGTTATAATACCAAACACTTTTGATTGTGTATACATTAACGGATTATACATAACAAAATAAAATATAGGATATAGGATATGGAAGAAAATATAAAAGAAAAGGAAATCTAGCTATGTCAAATTTTTAAGATTGTAAGCCTAGCTGAGACTTTACCAAAGATTATATGCATGGAAAACCAAAAAAAATGAAAGAGTTGTAAATGAAGAAACTAAATTTTTAAACCTATATCAAAATGAAAAAGCCAAAGAAATTCAGAAGATATAGGATATGGAAGAAAAGAAAAATAAAAGTAAATCTACCTATGTCAAATTTTTAAAATTGTAATCCTAGCTGAGACTTAGTGGTGAGCCCTTGCATTGCACCAACAGTGCTACAACCCTCGGGGGCTACCCTACTTTATTTATCAACCTGATTTTTGTACAAATTTGGAGGTGGAAATGTTATATACACCATATAACATGATAAAAATTGAAAAGTAAATTGCTGAAAGGAAATGACAGAAAGGAAACTAAACTGATTATGAAAATAAATGACAAGAATTAAACTAATTTAATTTTTTGAAAAAAAATGGCAGAAAGGAAACTAATTCTAAACCACACTTAACTTGGCCAAATGGCTAAATTCACTCTACTTGTTGTATTTTCTATCTATCATTCTTCTACTTATGCAACTAAGCTATCCATGAATTAATTCTAATTAAAAAGAGTGATTTGCAGCTTGGAGGAGAGAAAAAAGGGGCTAAAGAGGCTAATGGAGGGCTTAACACATGAAACGAGGATTTGAAGTGGAAAGTGGGGCTTAAACCTAAATTAAAGCTTTGTTGAAGTGCATAGAGGCCTTGGAGCAGAATAATTCAAAAAGTGTGATGGTGGAGTGCGAAAGAGGACAAAGGTTGTGATATGTGATGTCGCAATCGCAATATCGCAAAAGTAAATGGATAGCAAAAAGGTTGTCCGAGAGCGGGAGAGAAGTGTGATGAGGTAAGTCTTGCAAAGTGTGATTTGGTAAGTCTTGCGAAGTGCGATTTGGTAAGTCTTGCGAAGTTCGATTTGGTAAGTATCGTGAAGTGTGATTTGGTAAGTCTTGTGAAGTGCGATTTGCGATGGGCAATGTGGTGGCGGGACTGATGGCAGAGCGCAATCGCAATATTTCAATCGGCAATTGGAGCGATAAGTGTTAAAGGGAAAACGGAAACGGTGTGATTTGCAATTTGCAATTTCGCAATATCGCAATTGGCAAAAACAAGTAGTAAGTCTTGGAAAGAAAATGGAAAAAGGTGCGAAATGTGATTTGCGATGTCCAATGCAAAGCGATGACGTGGAGATGGGGACGATATTGCAATCAGTGTTTGGAAATGATAAGTATTAAAGGAAACAAAGGAAAAGGTTGTGGTGCTTGATTTGCGATGCGATGAATATCCCAATCAGCATTGCGAAGTGGTTAGTGTTAATGGGAACAACCTAAACCATGCGGAGTTTGAAATGCGAAGTACGGTAATAGGGATTTCAAGGAGGAAGGCATAGGTCGAGTTTTTGATGGTTTTATAATGGTTTTTGCATGTTCTGCGTTAAAAAGGGTAAGGTAACCATGAATGAAAAAAAAGGGAAGAAGTTAAGTTGAAAGGCTTAAGTGCATTTAGGGATTAAGGTAGGGTGCAGCAGTAAAAAGAAGCAGAAAATAGGAGGGAAGGGAGGTGTACCAGAAGTGCTCAGAAGTGTATCACACTTGTGGATTTATGCACGGAAAGCAGAAAAAAATGCGTGATAAAAACAGTGACAGAGAGACTCGGACTTGGTAATGAAATTTCTTCCCCGAACTCAAACAGAAATCAATTTTTGGCCTGTGGAAAGGTCTACCCTGCTCGAATTCTATTAACGGATATGAGAGGGCAATGCTTGACCACAAATTTTGGAGTTTTTCCTCTATTCTACTACTAACAAGGAAATGAACTACAACAACACAATGGAAGAAAAACTAAACAACAGTGAAACTATTATAAGAAGATCTAATTAAATGACAGAAGGAAAACTAGCTAAATGACAAAAAGGAAAGAATGAAAATAGCAGAGAAGCTGAGTCACATGGGTTGGGCCCTAACCCACAAGCCTATCTCTCTGAAATTAAATTAGTTGAATGAAATCAGTCTCCTCATTTTGTAAAAGCATAACCTCATACATCTCTAAAAGTCTGATCACTCAATAAATAATAAGCTTAACAACTTGCAACAAAGTTCCAACTAAAATTGATTCCCTGACTAACTATTCTTAGCTCTATCTTTGCTCTATTTATTCTACAGGGTAGCTACCAACATCTGCCTAGAAAATAGTGATTGAGTCCACTTGAATCCAAGTGAAAAAATATTTAGTGCTTGGCTGTCCTTGAAATTCGAATTGCTGGAGAGAATCCTTGGGGATCCTTTGGCTTCCTCTGGAATTCAAATTGTTGGAGAGAACCTTTGGGATCATTTGGGTGCCTTTAAGAGTTAAGGAATGTAGAAAATCCTCCAATAATTTTTCCTTGCTATCTCCTCCAAGTATTTATGATAAAATCCTTATGAAAATCCTTAATAAATCATAATTTTCTGCACTCAACCTGATATTAGGCACTCAGAGTATATTAGCCATAATCACCGCCTATACTAGCATCATAAAACCAAATAATAATACAAATGCAAGAAAAAGAGATCTAATAAGGAAAAAAGGTGACCATTAATACCTCAAAATATGTCTAATGATGGAGCTCATCATCACCCCCCTACTGAATGGTTTCTCATCCTCTAAGCAGCTGATCCTCCTCTTGCATTTCCTTCAAGGCTTTGATAGTCTCCCTGATTTCTTGAGGAAGAAGTGTAGAGCTTCCCCAAGGGGGTAAAAACCATTATTTTTCTTTGCACTCTCTCATTCTCTATCTTGTGCATATATTTCCTTTTCATCTTTCAGACTCAGCAGAAAAGGTGGGATGAGCTTTAGTCCCAACCACTAGATCTTCTTTGCCTACTGGCCCTCTTGTAATAGGATGCTCTTTCCAATGCACCCCTTGGTATTTATGGAGTATGGTACTCCTTGTTCTTGAGGCGGTGAGAGAGGTCGTTCCATCTCCTTTGGTTGGCCATAATGCACTCATCTTCTATCTTCCTAGATACATGATCAAAGTGGCCTATCACCTGGCTCTGAGTCTAAAGGTAGCTTTCAACCAGTGCAGGGTCCTTTTCAATCTCTTGACGGTTAAGGATGTCTCCTCTTGGGTTGAAAAATTCTGGTTTGATATATAAGGGCTCTCTATTTATTATTCCCATGACCCTCCATACCTTTGTTGCTATAGTGTCCTTATTCACAATCAAATATGCTAGAGCCATTAACTGCATATCCCCCATTGTAGGATTGGGGTCCCAAATATCTAGATTCATCAGCACAACATTATGCACATAAAACTCTACCATCTTTTCCTAATCATCCATGTTAGCTTGCTTGTAGAAATTCATGAATTGCTTACAATCTTGGAAAGATCCATGGGAGGCTATAGTTTTGATTTGAAATACAAGCCATTGCTACTTGAGGTACACAACATATGAGTCAAAAGGGAATTTGTGGTGAAGGGCTTCTATGCATAAGTCTACCATGGTGGCTACTTGCTCCTCTTTTTGCTGCAATTGGTCCTTCAATGCTACAATCTCTTCATGTGCCTTCTGCAACTACTCTTTCAGAAATATTTCTTTGATTCCTTCCTCCTCCCTTGGTGATTCTTCAATGATAATCAGAATTGTGGGAGGAGTTTTTGGCTCTCTTTGACTCATCCTTTGACTCTTGTCAGCTTTGAAATACATATAGGTCTGCATTTTTCTATTTTTTATCAGAGGAACTATGGTGGCAACTACCTTTTTGTATTGAGGGGATGTGATTTTGTGTTACGAGTCTATTTCTTGCCCACTTTCTGCTATCTCTATGATTTATATGGCCATCTCTTCTATTTTTCCTTGGCCTATCATCTCTTCCCATGATTCTTCTGGTTCTTCTTGTTTCTCTTATGGTTATTCCTCTTCTTCCTATTCTTCTTCCTTTGTTGGTTCTTCCTCTTCTTCTTTAAGCTTTGTGGGCTTCCGTCAGTCTCTCTCCCTTTAAAATTTTTCAATTTTTGGTTTGGATGAGACATAATATCCTTTTATTAGATTGTGCAACTAATTTTGGAGTGCCAGCCTTTGATACACTTTCAATAGAAAACACTTAAAAACAGGGGGGAAACTTGAAGGCAACTGTTGGAGTAGAAACTAGCGGTCCGGGCTCACCAAAAATCCTCTCCTAGTTTTTCTTTACTTGGTAACTTTCAAAACAAATGCAAAGATAACAAATAATGGCCTAAGATCTGGTAAGTACTTTTAAACTAGCCAGCTTTTAACACATTCCAAGGGAAACTTTCAGACAGTCTTTTGGGATAAAACTAGGACTAGGGCACACCATATCTTCCTTAGTTCATCTCTACTTAACATATATTGAAAATAACATTTAAGAATGACAACTATCTCAGATAGTAGGACGAGGGAACACCATCATTCCTATGCTTAAACTGAATTAAATCATTCCTAAATAACACAAATTGGAAGAAAACATTTAGATAAAGATTTTCAGTCAGAGAAGGGTACTGATATACAATAGGTCCTAACTCTATGCATGTTGTTATTTATAAGAGAAGATGAAAAAAGTGAAAATAGAAGTAAAATAACAATTCACAATAAGAAATAACATCACCATCGACATAGACCAGGATCCCATAAATCAACTTATATTGATGCTCCAAACCAATTACAGCTTTAAGTCCAATGCTTTAGTTTAGCAATCATCTACATTTCCCAGACTAACTTATCTATCACAAGCAGAGCTCCAAGAGCCAGTGAACACTATTTACAAGTAGGAGTTTAAGGCTCAAGTATATTTCAAAGTTTTGCAACCAACATTTTCTCATCTTCTACAGCAGTATTTATAGAAGGATGAGGAGGTGGGAGAGGATAAAAGATCTCCCAAGATAATTAATATAGATTGATGACTTCTCGGCCTTTGAGGGGCTCGATGGAGAAGTTTACAGGTGTTCTATCTGTATTAATGTTTTACATTTAAGATTTAAGCTTGGTGGGAGCTTTTGTTGACTTTTGAGGCTCTAGGTTATGTTAAAGTAACTCTGCTGATATTTTCGCATTAAGTTCTTTGGCAGAATTAACTCTCTGGCTACGCTGAGGCAAATATCTGATGTTGATCAATAACTCCAGCCTCTGTTTGAATGCTTGTGGCTACAGGTGGCACTATGGTAGCTGAGAGGAATCAATTCACCTCTGTTGAGGCAGTGGAGGCCTTTCTGTCCATTAAACACTTATGATTTTCTTTTAACTATGTTTTAATTTGGAGGATTAGGCTTTTGATAATCATTCTTAGCCGTAATTCCCAAAAAAATTTCTTCCATACTCTATTCTGTTATGTTTTGTCTTCGACACTGATACTCTTTTTTTTGTTTAAATAACACTATGTCTTGTTGATGTGCAGGCCGCGCAGGGCTCATATGGCATCAATTCGCACAAAGCAATGACGAGACATGGAGTAGAGCCCCATGGATGGTTCCCTTTGATAAATCAAAGGTGTGGGAATCGTCATTCCCAGCCTTCGGCTTTCTCTTTATTATGACGGAACAAACCATTCAAACCTGCAAAATACGAAAAGAATTAAGAAATCCTATGTTTGTGGGTTTAAATGCTGCAAAGTGTGTGGGGAGAGATCCTAGCCATTGGATGGCATCATCCAACTGTGTAGATCTGTTTGTGGAGGTTGAAAGGAGAGTAGAGGGAGAGAATATGTCAGATCCGTCGATCGCGCAGAGATCGACGATCAGGAGCGATCTGGGACGTATAATAGAGAAATGGTGAAAATACAAAGGAAGAAGGTAAAAAACCTTAGTTCGGAGGAAAATATGGTTTAATTTGAATTTGGCGGTTCGGGATGATCGTGGGCCGTCGGATGAGATCGGCCCATAAGATCAACGGTGGAGAATAAATCGGGAATCAACGATCGGAGGGAGGCAAAGTAAAGCAATTAGATGCTCCCGATGGAAAACTACGATGTGATTAGATGAAGATCGTCGATCTGGAGATCAGACCAACGGTGGGAGATGCGTTGGGAGATCACAATCGGTAGGGCAGTGAACTTGGAGTGCGGCGGAGCGATTGAGGGCTAGCTGTTGATCTGAGGATCAGATCAACGGTGGGGAGTAAATCGGCGGGATGTCAATCAGAGGTGGAGAAATGTAAAGGCGCAATAGACATCTCTGATACGATTGGTGCGACCGAGGAAGGCCGATGAGATTATATGATCAGGCCATCGTAATCAGAGTTTTTTGTTTAACGCAAACAAAAGCGCTTTGTGATTTGATCCGATGCGATAAGCGCTTGGGATCTTTAGCACTTGGTTCCAGTGTTGGGGCACATGGAGGGGAAGTGGTTTAAGGCTTAGCCCAAGGAGCTTAAGTATGTAATAAAAAATGGTTTTCTTTATAGATTTTCAATGGTTTTCAAAGGACTTTGAGGGTTTCAATAAGGCAAAGAAAGAGTCTTAAACCTTATCAAAGGGGTTTTGATGGAAGGGATGAGGGGAAAATATGAAAATGAAGGATTTTTATGGAGAATAAAGGGGAAAAAATGAGGTTATTTTTTGAGTGGAGAAGGGTTAAAATGAGGGAAAAATGGGGAATTTTGCAGCAGTCTTTTCTCACGAAATCAATAGAATTTCAGAGTGTAAAATGGAAACAACAGTGAAGATTTGGACAGAGGCATGAGGCCCTCATAAGGCTTCAAGAGAGAACAATTTTGCAATAAAACTTGTTTCTTGAAGGCTTCAAAAATGTTTTAGCCAACATTTGATATAACAAATTTTATAGCTCGCTAACAATGGCTCCACTTGGGGATGGTGCCTTCTTGAAGGCATCAAGAACTTTAGACTTGAATTCTCTGGGAGGCTGATTAGTGCCTCATCCATTGGGCTACCCTTCCTTTGTTGGGCGGTCTTTCTCTGAAAACATATTAGCAGCCATAAAAACAATGGATCTTTCATCAACAAGCTTTATACCTACCCAATCCTACTGATCTAACATTTTTTCTTCATTATAGTGCACTTGGATTGGCAAACTCTTTTACAACATTTTATTCTTTTGAAAGAATAAAAATAATCTAATTCTACTCCTTATCTCTCCATGAACTCAGATTAAACAGTTGAGTCCATATGCTTCTCTACCTAATCTACCACCTGTTGGGATTAAACTATCCAATAGATTTTATTCACTAATTTCTAAAACAGAAATTCAAAAGCATACAAGTCAAGATTGAATAGTCTAACTTGTTGCTGATCTATGGCATAAAAAAGAAGCTGCACATAGATCTTATTTTGCAGAAAATTAAAAACAAAATGGAAGGCTTAAGATCTGAAAGTTTCGAAGCACTTCCTTCATCTTTTTACAACTCTGTTTTTTACTCTTGTTTGATTTGTTCTTCTTTTATCAACTGGTTCAGATTTTGAGCTGATTAGAACCATTTTTTCCTCTGCTTTCACTCAGAAATTGAAATAGATTGGAGTCAATTCTTGTTTCGAAACTTAGGTTCAGATTTTGAGCATGTTCAAACCTTTAATTTCTAGCCTAATCTACCTACTGATAAGCCAAGATTAAACAGTTTGGCAAATCTAATTCACTAATCCTATCAGCAGTAAATTTAAAACTAATTAGTCAAGATTAGGTTGTTTGACTAACTAGAAGTGTGTCTTTTAGGAGTCGCATTTAAGCTTGCACACTTTCAGATTTGTTTCTCTTTTTTTTGGTATGGGGCTATACCTTTATTGTTTTTACAATCTGCCCTCTTTTTTTTCTTTCATTGTTTTTGTATTTTCGATTTCTCTAACTTTGAATGCAATGGCGGATGAAATATTTATAATGAGAAAAAGATAAAAAGGCTTCAAAACATAGAATGGATCAAGAGAAGTAATGCTTAAGCATCCTGCCATTGACAAGACTCCCAAATAGTTCTATTCCATTCAACTCTTGTAAGAAAAAGGCATTATTACCAGCAACTGAATGAATAAGATAAGGGCCAAGCCACAAGTTGTCAAATTTTCCATGTTTGCCCTTGTATTCCCTCCTTGAGTCCCACTTTAGTAATTTGTCCACAACTTTGAAATTGTTGGCCTTTGTTCTTCTGTCAAAAATCTTTTTAATGTTGTCATGTTTTTGCAATGCTTTGTTATAAACCTCCTCCCTAGTTTGTTGAAGGTGAATGGTTTGATTTATCCTTCTTATCATATCATTATCTTCAGTTTGCAACTCTTGAATTAACTTCATAACTGACACACCAAGGCTGGTTGGAAAAATTGCATCAGTGCCATACACAAGCTGGTAGGGTAACATACCAATAGATTTCTTCAAATTCAATTTGTCAGCCCAAAGTGCATGCACAAGCTTCGTGTGCCAAGACTTTTTGTTGTCTTCCAACAACTTCTTGATTATGTTCACCAAACTCTTGTTTGAGGATTCTACAAGTCCATTACCTTGAGGGTAATAGGCCGTGGAATTCCCCAATGTTATGTGATACTTGTGACAAAACTCAACCATCCTCTTTGATCCAAATGTTGCTGCATTATCAGTAATGATCTTGGTAGGACGTCCAAATCTAGAGGGAATATTATTCTCTATGAATTTTATGATAACAGAATCATTGGCCTCCCTACAAGGAATGGCTTCTATCCATTTAGTGAAGTAGTATGTGGCAGTGAGAATCCATATATGCTGGGTAGAGCATGGTGGATGGATTTCACCTATGAAGTCAAGTCCCCACTGTTGAAAAGGGGCTTCAATAGTGATTGGATGCAGAGGAAAGGGTAATAGCTTCCTTTTTCCTTCAAAAAGTTGGCACTTATGGCAGGTAATGATCATCTTGTGCACATCATGAAAAAGAGTAGGCCAATAATAACCATCCCTCAAGATTTTGTTGGCTTTTGTCCTCCAGTATAGGTGGCCTCCACCCTCCCCTTCATGGAACTCGTGCTTAACCTTCTCTGAACCATACTTAGGAAAACATTTAAGCAATATACCACTTGCATTTTTCCAATACAAACATCTATCTATAATGTAATATTTTACAACTTTCAACTTTAGGAACCTTGCCTTTGTTTTTGTCAAACTAGGAGGTGTATTCAAATTAAGCAAAACATAAATAATGTCAGCATACCAAGAGGAATTCATAAAATGGTTTTCAACAATGGAAGTTGAGATTTCCTCTTGATCATCTAAAGCATTAATCATATAAATATCAAGGATTTCGAAATTGGATTCAACCATTAATCTAGCTAGACCTTGGCCTTTGATCAACTTAGTGGGTTTTACCTCTAAATCATATTCAAGGATAAAAACAATCCACTTACCTCTCTTGCCATTTGGGTCTTGTGTTAGAATGTCTTTCACAACTGAATTTGGGACAAAGGCAATGATGTGTGAGTGAAGGATGTATACTCTGAAGTCTTTCAAAGCCTTAACCAAAGCAAAGGATTGCTTTTCCATAAT
Organism: Pinus albicaulis; assembly: GCA_034641835.2. Taxonomy (NCBI): domain Eukaryota; kingdom Viridiplantae; phylum Streptophyta; class Pinopsida; order Pinales; family Pinaceae; genus Pinus; species Pinus albicaulis. The sequence goes on along the minus strand of CM076574.1, from coordinate 439,341,522 downwards.
GTTATACTTCAGAGGAGCATCTCTCAAAGCCTTGCTAAAGAATGTAATAGGTTGCTCTTGTCCTTGTGGATTTTTCTGTAAAAGGACAACAACTATGGTATGTTCTGATGCAAATGAAAAAATATGAAAATATTTTGAAAAATCAAGACTTATTAGAACCGGTGTTTTGGTTAACACTTGTTTCACCAGCTCAAAGGACTTCTTTGCTTCCAAGGTCCATTTTACCCCTTGGTCCTTCTTCAACATGTTTGTGATATTCCTAAGGAGCTCAGCCAAGTTGGGGATGAACCTTCTCAAAAAGTTAATCTTCCCAATGAAAGATTGCAACTCCTTGATGTTTCGAGGATGAGAGATTTGCAATATGGCCTCAATCCTCTTTGGATCTATTCTAATACCCTCTTCTGAAATAATGTTCCCAATAAGTTTACCTTCTTGGAGACTGAATAGTGTCTTCTTAGGGTTCAAAGATATCCCAAACTTTCTGCATTTCTCGAAAACTTTCCTCAAATGTTCTAAGTGCTCTTCATATGTTTTTGAAAGCACAATAACATCATCAAGGTATATAATGATGAAGAAGCCCAATTCTTCCAAGAATGCTATGTCCATGGCTCTCTGAAAATTTTCTTCAGCATTCATTAGACCAAAGGGCATTTTCACATACATGAAAGTGCCCCACGGTGTAGTAAAAGCTATTTTTAATTGATCATCAGGGTGGACTAAGATTTTATTATACCCTGAATAGCCATCAAGCAAAGAAATTCTTCTCGACCCTACTACCCTTTGTAAAACATGGTCCATCTTGGGCAAAGGGTAGTTGTCTTTCAGTGAAGCTTTGTTTAAGTCTCTAAGTCTATACAAAGCCTGATCTCTCTAGTTTTCTTCCTAACTGACACCAGATTAGACACCCACTCAGAATATCTAATAGGGACAATAATATCAGCTTCATACATCTTTTTAATCTCCTTCTCAACCAAAGGGAGCTACACAGGGCTTATTCTGTGCAGTTTCTGTTTGAATGGTTTTTGGTTTTCCTTGAGAGGGATTTTGTGCTGTATTATTTCAGTGTCATAGGATTTAATATCTTCGTAACTCCACACAAAAACATCAAAAAATTCTTTAAACAACTCTATGTATTGAGTTTAATGTGAGCTGGTAAAGTCCTAGATAGTTTGATCATCATTGGTTTAAGTTTACTTCATATATTGCACTCCTCAATTTCAGTCTCTACAGTTTCCAGTTTTGGCTTCTTGGCCACATCGTTAAAATTGAACAACTCTTCTAAAGGGGCTAGACCCTTAGCCAAACTTTCATCTTTGGAGTGTAGGGTTTCTAACTCTTCTGTTTCTAACTCTGCAGTCAGTTTCGTTTTGTTTTCAAGTTTGCCAGACAACAAATTAATATTAAAAAGTTTAGGAGACACTTTCCAGTATTTTTTGTTATCAGGAACAGCTGGTCTGAATTTTATTTGAGTTGTGCAGTCTTCTGTTTCATGCATTAAGCATGTTCTAGCTGCAAAGGCTAAATTGTGGGCCGCAATATTTCTTTTTCTTGGGACAAAAATTATCTGGTGCTCCTCAAAAAATTTTAAAAGGTCCATGACATCGTTTCGATAGGCCCTAAGTCTGGGATGATTAGCGTTATACTCCCTGTTGACTTGCTTAATGATTAATTCAGAATCCCCATATGCTTTAACTCTTTTGGCTCCTAACTTTTTCAATAGATGTAAGCCTAATAGCGGAGATTCGTATTCTGTTATGTTATTATAACACTAAAAGTTTAATTTACAAGAAATTCTCTTTGTATGTGTGTTCTCAATGTTACAAATCCAGACACCTACACCAGCGTTAGTTCTAGTGCATGACCCATCAAAATACATACTCCACAGAGGACTATTTTCGGTTTCACCTGTTTGGTGTTTGTCCTCTTAAACTAAAATTCTTTCAGATGTTTCTTGAATATCAAAATTTAATTGAAATCATTTCAACTCCTCAGGTTCTTCACTATGTTAAGGGTTGCTTTGTCGACTATCGAGGTTTAAAAGCAGAGGATGCATGACTTGTAGCTCAAGACCTGTTTTTGGTTTGCTAAAATTTTCAAATGCAGCAAACTGTTTTGACACTTCTACGTTGTGTTCTTCTTCCTCTGTGCCGGCCATTAATTCTATTAAAATGACTTGTTCACTAAGTGTTTCATCGTTAAACAGAATAAAAGAATCGAGGCTTGTATTTACAGAATACAAAGGAGAGTTTTGAGGTCTGTCTTGACTTGTAATTGTGTATTGCATATGGGAATCCCTGTAAAGTCTTCTAGTCTGATTGAAAACCGGGAGAGTCGCATAGGTCATGTCCATCTGCATTGTTCCTTGTAAATTAGCCCCCCAAGATCTTGATAATAGCATTACATACTTCGAGGGCACATCAGCCACAACAATATCCATGACTAGGCATTTGGTTGGAATCTGTGACAAGTTAACGTAGAGGTCTTTGATTAATCCTAAACATTTTACTCTGCTTGAGTCAAAGGAGTAAATTTCTTTATAAGGTCTGGTGATTTTTAGACCAAGGCTCTCCATCACAGCTTTAGGCATTAAATAATGAGAAGCCCTGGAATCATGCATAGCGTTGTGCAAAATTTTGTCATGAACGTTTAAACTTACATAAAAGGGAGGAAAATGTCGCTCTTGATATCTACCTTCAATCTTAGGACCAAAAATAAGCTCTGGCTCATCATCGTTAAGATTGACTGTGTCATTGTTATCCTCAATGTTTAAAGCCTTCAAAATTTGGGTCCTATATACATTTTGGGCAACTAACTCGGTCAGGGGAACAGAGATTTTAATCTTTAAAATTTCCTGCTCCAGGCTGAAAGGAGTTTGATTCTTTGAAGAACTTGTCTCAGCCTTGTTAACTGCCACTCTTTCAGCAACATCAGTTTGCTTATTTGTTCTATTTACATTTGAAAAAATGGGTTTAACAGAAGTACTAGCTGAAGTGTTAGTACTACTAAGGTTTGCACTCTGTTTTTCAATGTTTTGAGTGCCTTTCTCTTTACCTTTATCAGAATTTACAGCTATTGTTTTGTCCTTCTATTTGACAACTTTGGGTTTGTTTACAGTGCTATTTTGTGAAGATTTGTCAGAGGGTTTGGTGTTGGGATTTTGTCGATTTTTCTTGCTTCTAAGGTCATACTCCTTTTGAGGATGTGTGATAATATTTTCCATGTCTTGATAATAACTTTCATCTCATCTCTTTTATCATCATAAGGTGCATAAAGACCTTGTTTTCTATCATAATGGACTTCAAATCTATCATTATCTACTCCCAACATATTTATATCCTTGTCCTCTGTTATTTAATTTGTTTCCTCAACCTCACTCACATAATTTTGATGAAAAGGAGGAGTGATATGTTGATCATCTTCCCTTGGTCTCTTTGGAGGTTGGTTCCTTCTAAAATTATGATTCTAGTTCTAGTTTCTATTTTGAGGAGAAGTTTGGTTTTGACTTGCTTGTGCTCTCTCAAGGATGCTCATTTTCTTCATCATCTCCTCCATCATTCTTTCCATCTTTGAGCTAGAAGTAGAAGGTGTGGATTCCTCTTTGAAGGATACTCTCTTCTCATTTTTCATTCTTACTCTTTTCTCCATCAAGTTAACTTCCACAACAAGATCCCCTTTTTGCATATCTTCAAGATTTGCAAGATCTCTCTCTCTTAGCTGATAGGCCATTTCAGGGTCAAACCCTTCAAGAAACTTGTTTAACGCTAAGCCTTGTGGAGGTTTTAGATCTGGGGGAAGGGCATTGTACACACTATTGAATCTAGTGCAGTAGGCTTGTACACTTTCCCCAGTGTTTCTGTGGAGGTTCTTGTAATCAGAGAGGATTTGGAGAGGATTCTTCTTCACTTCCCATTTATTTAAGAATTTTTGATGGAATGCTTGGAGATCATTGATACTGTGAGGGGTTAAGCCTTTAAACCATTTTCTTACTTCTCCCCCCAGATTCTGAGCAAATAATCTAAGCTTGATAGAATCATCATCTATTTTATTTCTATCAAAGTAGTCATTCATCTTATCCACATGTTGTGATGCAGTTGTAGCATTGCTAGCATCATATAATGGAATTTTTGACTGATAGTCCTATGGAAGATTTACTAATGGTACATGAAGGACTAAGGGAGCATACCATGTTGCCATGATATGTGGTGGAGGTGGATTTACAAGAGGTGGATTAACAAAAGGGAAAGTGGGCTGAAGTGGAGTGGTTTGGACAGTGGATGTTTGGTGAACAGAAGTGGATGGAACAAGAGTAGATTGTTGAGCTGATCTTGGATGAGATACACCTAAATTGTGAAGGAGATGTAAATTAGGTGGTGTTATTTCTCTACTACCAGGATGTTCACTTGTTTCTGGGGCTAAAAGTGAAGACTCAGAGTCTAGCTGAATTATATCATCAAATGACCTAGTTCTAAATGGATTTACTAAGTCATCTTGTGATTGTTGTAGAGCTGAAATATTTTCAGGAACTGAATTAGCTCTCAAGAGTGATCTGAAAAAAGTTGAAAATTTTATCTTAGGAGACTTCCTAAGGATACTTTCTGGGTTACCAACTATCTCAGGTGGGTTTGGGTCAGGGTAGGCTCTAGTATGAATCTTTCTATGAGCCACTATGTTGTGTTTTTATACCCAACTAAACAAGAAAATTTCAACCAGATATGACAGTATTTTAAGAGGTTAACTAATATGTTTTACACAAATTTCAATCCTACAGTCCTCTAACTAAGTTTGAATGATATTTTAATGATTAGGGTTCTTCCCAGTGGAGTCTTAAGGTCTGTTTGGATTGTGGAGTCGCCAAGTGGAAGCTTTGAGCTCCTAAGGAGGTAAAAGGTTTTATGGTCCACCACCATGTTTATTGAATTCCAATCTGAAATATTTTCGGGTTTTCTGAGTTATTTTTCAGTTGTGTGGTTTCTAAGAGTGTCCAGATCTATTTCACAACTTAGCTACAGTTATGAGACAAAGACAATCTACTCTTATGGCTAAGCCAGCTAATATTTCAAGCTTAGATAAACTCTTATGAGAATCCTAGGGTTTTGCCTAGCTTGTCACTGATTCAAACAAGTTTTACCATGATTACCTTTACTTGGTAGTGCTTCAAAAGGCTGCTTTTAACTCACGATGTTTGTAAAAATTTTTAAGGGGAACCAGAGATTTTGGGTTCAGTCCCCAGCGGAGTCACCAGAAATGTTAGGAATCTGTAATTAGCAAGATAGACAAAGTCCAATCACAGAAACAACATTATTTCAACCACTTTGGGATCTTAGGATCTAGCCCTCCTGAATCTAGAGAGGGATCTCTCCAATAAGTGCAAATATTGGATTTGTCTTTGAAAGTTTATGGTAATGATGTTAGGCTAGTTATGAAGGCCAAGGGTTTTGTTTGTTTTTGGATGGTTGAGCATGATTATTATGTGAGGTGTAAAGTCCTAAATGCAAAGAGTTTCAAAGGTGAGAAGTTGTAAGCAATCAGAACAAGCTTTGGCCAAAATAATAAATAATTGCAAGTTTTAGTCCATTGGGCTATGGAGTCATAATAGGGTTTAGTTGAAACAACAATAGGCAAGAGTGTTCCATGGGGCAAGTCATCTATGTCTAAGGATCTCTCTAAAGTTTGATTTATGGAATGAAATGGTACAACAAGAAGGGGAATTTAAACAAATGAAGAACAAAGAGCAGCTCAGGATCTGGTAAGCACTTTGAAACTAGTCAGCCTTTGAAAAACACTTAATAAAGACATAAAATCAATCCAGGATCTGGTAAGTACTTCGAAACTAGCCAGCCTTTGATATAATTTCAATAGAAAACACTTAAAAACAGGGGGGAAACTTGAAGGCAACTGTTGGAGTAGAAACTAGTGGGCCGGGCTCACCACAAATCCTCTCCTAGCTCTGCTTTACTTGGTAAATTTCAAGACAAACGCAAAGATAACAAATAATGGCCTAAGATCTGGTAAGTACTTTTAAACTAGCCAGCTTTTAACACATTCCAAGGGAAACTTTCAAAGAGTCTTTTGGGATAAAACTAGGACCAGGGCACACCATATCTTCCTTAGTTCATCTCTACTTAACATATACTGAAAATAACATTTAAGAATGACAACTAGCTCAGATAGTAGGATGAGGGAACGCCAGCATTCCTATGCTTAAATTGAATTAAATCATTCCTAAATAACACAAATTGGAAGAAAACATTTAGATAAATATTTTCAGTCAGAGAAGTGTACTGATATACAGTAGGTCCTAACTCTATGCATGTTGTTCTTTATAAGATAAGATGAAAAAAGTGAAAACAGAAGTAAAATAACAATTCACAATAATAAATAACATCACCGTTGACATAGACCAAGATCCCATAAATCAGCTTGTATTGATGCTCCAAACTAGTTACAGCTTTAAGTCCAATGCTTTAGTTTAGCAATCATCTACACTTCCTAGACTAACTTATCTATCACAAGTAGAGCTCCAAGAGCCAGTGAACACTATTTACAAGTAGGAGTTTAAAGCTCAAGTATATTTCAAAGTTCTGCAACCAACATTTTCTCATCTTCTACAGCAGTATTTATAGAAGGATGAGGAGGTGGGAGAGGATAAGAGATCTCCCAAGATAATTAATACAGATTGATGACTTCTCGACCTTTGAGGGGCTTGATGGAGAAGTTTACAGGTGTTTTTTCTATATTAATGTTTTACATTTAAGATTTAAGCTCGGTGGCAACTTTTGTTGACTTTTGAGGCTCTATGTTATGTTAAAGTAACTCTGCTGATATTTTCGCATTAAGTTCTTTGGTAGAATTAACTCTCTGGTTGCGCTGAGGCAAATATCTGATTTTGATCAATAACTCTAGCCTCTGTTTGAATGCTTGTGGCTACAGGTGGCACTGTGGTAGCTGAGAGGAATTAATTTGCCTCTGTTGAGGCGGTGGAGGCCTTTCTGTCCGTTAAACACTTATGATTTTCTTTTAACTGTGTTTTAATTTGGAGTATTAGGCTTTTGATAATCATTCTTAGCCGAAATCCCCACAAATTTGTCTTCCATCTTCTGTTCTGGTATGTTTTGTCTTCGACACTAATACTCTTTTGTTTGTTTAAATAACACTATGTCTTGTTGATGTGCAGGCCGTGCAGAGCTCATATGGCATCAATGCCCATGAAGCAATGATGAGACATGGAGTAGAGACCCGTGGATGGTTCCCTTTGATAAATCAAAGGCGTGGGAATCATCATTCCCGGCCTTCGGCTTTCTCTTTAATATGAGGGAACAAACCATTCAAACCTGCAAAATATGAAAAGAATTAAGAAATCTTGCGTTTGTGGGTTTAACTACTGCAGAGTGTGTGGGGAGAGAGCCTAGCCGTTGGATGGCATCATCCAATGGTGTAGATCTATTTGTGGAGGTTGAAAGGAGAGTAGAGGGAGAGAATATGTCAGATCGAAGGTCGGGAGCGATCCAGGACGTATAATAGAGAAATAGCGAAAATACAAAGGAATAAGGTAAAAAACCTTAGTTTGGAGGAAAATATGGTTTAAATTGAAGTTGGCGGTTTGGGATGATCGTGGGCCGTTGAATGAGGTTGGCCCACTAGATCAACGGTGGAGAATAAATTGGGAATCGACGATCGGAGGAAAGAAAGGTAAAGTAATTAGATGCTCTTGATGGAAAACTCTGATGCGATTAGATGAATACCGTCGATCTGCAGATCAGATCGACGGTGGGAGATGCGTCGGGAGATCACAATGTGCAGGGCAGTGCACTTGGAGTGCGACGGAGTGATTAAGAAATGTAAAGGCACAATAGACATCTCCGATGCGATTGGCGTGACCGGGGAAGGCTGATGAGATTATACAATCGGGCCATCACAATCGGAGTTTTTTGTTTAACGCAAACAACAACGCTTTGTGATTTTCTCCGATGCGATAAGTGCTTGGGACCTTTCACACTTGGTTCCAGCTCTAGGGCACATGGAGGGGAAGTGGTTTAAGGCTTAGCCCAAGGAGCTTAAGTCTGTAATAAAAAATGGTTTTCTTTATAGATTTTCAATGGTTTTCAAAGGACTTTGAGGGTTTCGATAAGGCAAAGAAACAGTCTTAAAGCTTATCAAAGGGGTTTTGATGGAAGGGATGAGGGGAAAATATGAAAATGAAGGATTTTTATGGAGAACAAAGGGGAAAAAATGAGGTTAGTTTTTGAGTGGAGGAGCGTTAAAATGAGGGAAAAATGGGGAATTTTTTAGCAGTCTTTTCTCATGAAATCAGCAGAATTTCAGAGTGTGAAATGGAAACAATAGTGAAGATTTGGACAGAGGCATGACGCTCTCATAAGGCTTCAAGAGAGAAAAATTTTGCAATAAAACTTGTTTCTTGAGCGCTTCAAAAATGTTTTAGCTAGCATTTGATATAAAAAAATTTATGGCTGGCTAACAGGATGGTAAAACAAAAGATGGGAAAAGAAGTTGAATGCCTTCCTATGTTTCCAGAAACCATTAATAACCTGTAAAATAGAAAACACAGAAAAAACAGAAATGCAGATGTATTTTTTTGCTTTTTGTTTTTTCTTTCTTTCTTTCTTTTTTTCTCTCTTTTTTTGAAAGAAAGTGGGTTGCCTCCATGGAGGTTTTCAACCCACTGACTTGCCTTGGGTGCCTCAGAGAGGTTTTCAGCCATGGATATTTATTCTATTTTCTTTTTTCTCTTTTTTTTCTTTGAGCAATTGATTTGCATCCATAGAGGTTTTCAGCCCAAAAGCTTTCCTTGTGCACCTCATAAAGGTTTTCACACATGGATTTATTTATTTATTTTTATTTTTATTTTTTATTTTTTATTTTTTTAAGGAGGTGTGGGAAAATATGGAGGTTCCCATCACATACACCTCTATTCTTATTGATTTTATTAACTCTGCCTTTGACAAAGGTTTCTTGTAAATTTTAAGTCTATGACCATTGACAATCAATAGGATTCCTTCCTCATCCATGGTTCTGATTCGTATTGTTCCATTATCAAAAAAAATTTCCACTATGTAAGGTCCCAACCATCTTGTCATCATCTCACCTTTGAAATATTTAAACCTTTCATCATACAACAATGTCCAATCTCCTTCTTGGAAGGTATTTTCTTTGATGCTCTTGTCATGCCATACCTTCCTTTGCAGTTGAACTACCTTTCTGTGAAGAATTCCTTGAATTATAAAATCATCCAATTCATTTAGTTGTAGCAACCTCTGTTTTTTGGAATTTGATAGATCTAGATTTAATTCATCTTCCATTCCTAAAGTACTGAATTCAAACTCAACTAAAAGTAGAGTTGTTACACTGAAAATTGTCATCCTGACATTCTGCTATGTGTATGAGCTCATTATTACTCATACTCCTCCATTTCCAAGTCTAACATATCAGTTCTTCATGTCAAGCCTTGAAAATCAGAGAAAAGTTCCTAAAATCTCCTAAACTTTGGTGTCGCACTTTCTCTCTATCTTGCCTGCGGTCCCGCACTTGATGTTCATCTTTCCTGCGTATTAGAACGCACTTTATCTGTGTTAAAAGTGTGGACACCTGTAAGATAAAAAAGGCGCAAGTAATTTCCAAAAAGCTCAATAAAAGTGAATTCTAGAAGCTTCCAGAAAATATCTTGCAGTGATAGAACCGCTCTTATGAGGTGCATGTATCCCTTACCTTATGGAGCTAACCCGTTGATATGAGGAGCTTATCCCTTTGAAGGAGGATTCTATCCCTTCATAGTTGGAACAAGAAACCTCCTATGTTCTACTATAAAAAGAGGCATTGGGTAGCCTCAAAGGGAGTTGAAGCTTTAGAATATTTGAAGTTAAGTGCTATTGAGATTCAGACTCAGTTAATCAAGACTTTTGTGAGGAGAGATTAAATACCTCTATTCGTCTTGGTTGGAGAAGTGCAGAGCTTATCAAAGTAAATGAGATTCCTGCTTCAAACCTCGGAAAGTCCTATGCAACATCAAGGCTTAGGTTGTAAGGATTTTCTTCTTTTGAAATTAATACAAATATACTCATTTTTCTCAATAAGCTTTCAATCAATGGTTTATTTCATAGATTCCTTGATCACTATGATAAGCATGTTTTATGATGATTTCTATACAGGTGTTATGTAATATTTTGCTTGTTTGTGACTGCAGGTTTACAAGGAAAACTCCTTCAAGCGCGCAAGGGACAATAACGACTTCAAACAACCACTGGACAAACGGTAAGTCCTTAACACCTCTATAGAGCTTTTCATAATTCATATATGCTTAGAGAAAGATTAGTCTATTTGGATGTTTGTTGCTAGATACTTTTAGTACTAGGGAGATCGGTCTTGTCCGCAAGACGAATTTATCTGCCAAAAAATTGGCAACTCCGCTGGGGACAGAACTTGTTGTTTTTGGTTCTCTCTTATTTTGATTTGAGGAAACGTTTTTCCTAGTTTTTAATTGATAGACATCTACCTGGGTAGCTTAGGTTTTCTCTGTTTTTGAAAATTTTGAGATCTTTTATGTTTTTCTCTAATTTTTCCTGAGACCGCACTTTGCCTTCTTTGCACAGTGTGAGCAATTTCGCATTTCTGCTTTAGTAAACAGTGCGGTACCGCACCTGTTCCTTCTGCAAGCCTGCGGACCCTGTTAAAAGTTTGAAAAACCTTTCGATTTATTTCTTTAGTTTATCTTTATTTTAATTTAGAATTTTTTTATTTCTGCCCAGATTGATGATTGTTTCTATCAAAAGCTTTCTGTGAATGAATCTTAGCAGTATTGGTGTTTTGATGATTTTCTAGAAGTTTTGCATTTTGGATTGTCTTTCACTTGGTCTTTGTAGTGATTTGAAGAATTGACTGTTTGAAATACCTGAGATTACATTGTTCTTTTGTCTTTTTCTGAATCCGACCTGATTGTGAAATCATCCTTTATTGAGAAATAGAGTTGCCTGTTTCTTTTTAAATCTTCGAAAAGAAACTTTCTTATCGGTTTTGAATTTCATTTCTTATAAAAACATAATTGAGTTTTTTTGATCTGTTTGTTATTCTGAACAAATAGATCCTTAGTTTGTTGAATAGCTAAGTAAAACATTCTTCAAAAAATTCTAAGGCTTTTATTCAAGTAGGTTATTAAAATTTGTAGATCTCAGAATTAGTTTTATAGTTTTGAGTAATTTTCATAAAATTTTGTAGATCTCTTTTCAAGAAAATTTGTTTTATAGCTTTAAGTTTTTGAAAGTGAGAGGATTTTCTTATGAGCTTTGATAGTTTGTTTCATTTCAAGTTATTGTTGAAAAGACAAAAATATTTTCTTTCAATTGTTCTTTGTGTTTAAAGAAGGAATTGTTCATTAAAAGAATTGCATTCTCCAACTTTTCCTTAATTAGAATTTCATTGAAAAGGAACGATCTGATTATCATTTTTAGGTGCATTTTTAGTGTTTTTTGGAAGTCGAGTCTTCACACCATTAGAGTTTCACTTCCGCACCCGTTGACTTAAGAAACAACTCTTAAAAGTAACGCTTAATTAAAATTCATCTAGCAATCTTTTTATTTTCTAGGGCTCTTATCACCAACATAGCTTAGGCTAGTATCTTGGAGTAGGGAGTAATTAACTCTCCAAGGTAGTAAAATAAACAAGTAGACGAATCTTGCGGTAGGAAATAAACCCAATTGTAATTTGTATAATCTGGGAAGCTTCTCTTAAAGAAGTCAATCACAAGATCATGTCCGAACCTTTGAGACAATAAATTTTGTTTCATTGGGGAAGATAGAAGATTTTGCGCACATTACAAATGGTAAACCTCGGATTAACCATTGTTGAGGAGCCTGGGGTCACTTGTCGGTAAACCTCGGATTAACCATGTCGAGGAGCCTTTAAGGGGATTGAGCTTTGTTACTCTGCCCTTGCGCATGGGATCGGATCGTAGACTGTTCCCCCAGTTATATTTGTTATTGTTGGTAACCTTAGTGTCCAAAACTTAATATTATTTCCTAAGGTGACGGTGAAGGAAAGATCTCACTGTACCTGGAGCAGACTTCGACTAGACTCACTTGGACTCTCTTGGGGGTTCTCTTCACACGAGATGGTTTTGTGAGAAAACTTGTGCCAGTTTGTTTCATTAAGCAGGTTGTCGGGGTAACTGTTCCAACTGCCCTTTCTGTATTAAAATTCTACTAAGTTGGATTTCATCACCAACTAGTGTTTTTAGTACGGGAAGTTATTGTTTGTGTGTTGTTTGAACTCTTAGATTTTTAAGCGTGTGATTCAATTGTTTGTTTCTTAGAGACTTTAGGTGTTTTTATTGAATTTTTTTTTGTTTTCGTGTGATCAGTTAAATATTTAATCGTGGCGGAACTACCGAGACAATCCCAGAGATTACAAGGGAAACCCCCTGAATATTCACCAAGTCAGCTTGAAGGGCTTCGCGCTCTGGTATCGTCTAGTAGTGGTAGGATTAAATCAACAGAAGTTGGAACTTCATCCATAGTGGTTCATCTTGATTATCAAACACCCATAACAGAAAACATTCAAGAGCCGATTTCAGTTTCTGAAGTTACTGGTAGTATTTCTCCTACTAGTGAACTGGCTGACGAAACTGAAATCTCTGAACCTGAAATTGAACCTCCTGTTTTGGAAACATCTTCAGGATTTATTTCACCAACTTCTAGTGATCTTGGTTCACCTAGGGTAAGAAATATTGTCACTGATGATCTTCCAGTTGGACTAATTTCTATTGAAGAACTTACTAATCCAGACGAAGAGTTATCTCTTCCCAATTCCCCTCAGTCGTTAAATCTTAGGGAGTGTGAATCAATTTTTTATAGCCCTATTCGAACTACTGCTTGGTACTTATCCCTAACGAATTTTTTAGAGAATCCAAGTCTTGCTCTTTCTCCACCTCGAGTTCCATTTCATCCAACATCCAGAGGTTACTATCCGTCATCCATTATGGCAAGAGAGTCATCCATGTTTTCCCAGACACCAAAAACATTTTTACATGGTGGTCCTTCTGTTCCTTCGGGATATCAGGCTCTGTTGGGTACTTTCTCCGGAGCATCTCCTGAACCAATAAAACAAGTGTTATCATCTAGTTTAAGTGAAATTAAAACTGAAACATCGAACGCAGAGAAAATTTTTATGATGTCTAGTAATATTCCGAATCCGCAACCTCAAGGCAGTCAGTTACCTCCTGGAGGGAAATCTCAAGGAACTCAGTTACCACCTGGGGAGCAACCTCAAGGTAGTCAGTTACCGCCTGGGGGGAAACCTTCAGGAAGTCAGTTACCACTTGGGGGTCAATCTCAAGGTAGCTTTTTCCCAGGAAAAACTGTGGAATCATATTATTTTGGGGGACAACCCCAAGGATAGTACATACCTCAAGGATATCAACCTTCAAGACAATACACACCCCAGGGTCAACCCCAAGCTCAATATGCTCCTCAGGGTCCTTATCAACCCCAGCTTCAGTATGCACCTCAGGGTTATCAACCTCAAGGTCAGTACCCAATTCAAGGTTACCAACAGCCTTCTGGTTAGTCATCTGTTCAAGGAGCCGGAAATTTACCACTTACTTATCAACCGTACGTTCAACCAGGTTATGGTCCTTACATTCAACCTTCTATGGGACGGTAACTCGGAATGAATATGGTGTGGGATCCAACCCAGTATCAACAGCCTATGCAACCTAACGTGAAGCTGCCTTATCAACCTGGACAACCTTTGGTTTCTATTTTAACCCCGCAACCTGTCCAGCCAACTATTCAAACTTCTGCACCTATTTATGTTCAACAGGCTGGGCCTAGTTCACGTCAGACTCCGCCTCAAACTACTGCAATGTCTTTTCAACCTGTAACACCTATTTCTTGAGTATCTGTAACTCCGAGTTCGGCTACCCCTGTATCCGTGCAAATCCCTCAAGTCTCTGTACCCCAGTCAGGATCTTCAGTTCAGACTTCGGTTCAGATGCCTGTAGGACAAGCCGATACAAGTATAGTTGTCACAATTCAACCACAATTCACGTATCAATCATACCAGGGATATCCTCAATACGGTCTCGGTTCACAAAATCCAAATTATCAGTATCAACCGTACCTTGGCTATACTTATCAACAACCTCAACAACCCCAGTTTGGTCTAGTTAATCCTGGTTTTCCAAGAGGTTACATGATTCCTAACGCAAATCCGATTCCCAGTTATCCTGGGTATCCACCTCCTGGAACTTCTTTGGCTACTCAAGGTTTTCGTGACCCTAACCGTTAGTTACCATTTATTGCAAGTTTTGATTTACCTGATTTGACGCGCCTTACGAATGATCCAATTTTCTATTATCTGTACTGGCCGCCAATGCCGCATAATTTGCCCAGTGATATACCCAAATTCGAAGGTAAGTTAGGAGAGGATCCATCAAATCACGTTATGAATTATCACCTCTGTTGTGCATCTAATTCAATTATTTATGATTCGATTCGCTTACGTCTTTTCCAAAGAACTCTTATTGGTCTTGTAGCCAAATGGTACATTGAGTTACCACGAGGCTCGTTTCATAACTTCAGTCAGTTAGCAAGCGCCTTCTTGACTCATTTTCAGTTGCCTGTCAGATACGACAATGGCACGGAATTGTTAACTTCACTAAAATAGTCTACATCTACGTATATTTCTGATCATATTCATGAATGGCGACGTAGAAGATGTTTGGTGAAAGTTTATATTCCGGATCAAATTTTGGCAGAATGGTTTGTTAAATCGTTGTTACCCAAAATTACTGAAGATGTAGCTAAGGCTGGTGTTGTTACTAAAGAGCAGGTAATTGCTCAAGCTCAGTACCTTGACCTCGTTTATACGCAGTTAGGTACTTTACACAAAAAAATCCCCGACCTTCCAAAACAAGGTCAAATAGCTGCTGCTCCTTCAGGGTCTCATGCCACTGATGGTATGATTGGTACGGTTAATATGAAAAGTAAGAAGAAATCTTCAAAGAATTCTTCTCCTATTATAACTTTACCAGATTCCCCGAAAGGAGAATCTTCCCCTGAAATTTCTGCTAACATTCATGTTATAGAAACATCTACGGCTAAATCTAAATCCGGTGGTAAAAAGAAAGGGAAGAATAAAAATAAACAGAATTCAAAAGAGAAAAATGATAAAAATGAATCCAATGATGAAAAGCGCAAACCTCGTTACCCTTGTTACATTTGTGACGAGGATCACTTCATTAAGGAATGCCCACATCGAGCAGAGGTTGCAAAATTCGTTAAATGTTCTCAACAACCTACTGTCTTGAAGGATCCTTTTCCGACTCAAGATAGCAAAATGGTTGGTTCTACTTCGACTACTTCAGAAGAACCTATTTTGATGATGTCTCATGTAAGGATTGTGACGTGATCACAAGATTATGGTACTAAGAGTCCTGTTGATGGTAAAGAAGCATAATCTTCTAATGCAAATGCATAAACTACGCCTCCTCCTGTTTCTGGTCCGCTACAGATCGAGAAACAAAATCCAGACTTAATAATCAAACCGCCTGCTAAAGGTGTTCTTCGTAAATCAGCTTTCAATCCGCATGCGAGAGCTGCTCAGAATTACAACATTGTTGAAGACTTAGCTATTTCCCCTTTAACAATGTCAGCTTTAGAAGTGCTGCAATCATGCCCAGCACAACGCAAATTGCTTTTGTTTGCTATAGGAGCTGTAGATGTTCAGGATTCTAATCTTATAATCTTTGATTTAGAAAATAGTACACCTCGTCTACCTCATCAAATGGCTTTCCAGACACCAGTGTTAGTAAAAAATAGACCGATCTATCGGACTGTGATTGATGAGGGGGCTTCAATGTGTGTTATGTCGATTCAGTGTTGGAAATCGCTTGGTTCCCCTACACTCAACCAATCTCCGACGATTCTTAAGGCTTTTGATGGTCGAGGTTTCCACCCTTTTGGTATTTTGCAGGATTTACCCATAGGGGTCGAAGGTAAAGCCATAAATATAGATGTGGAAGTGGTTGATGCCCCTCTAGATTACAAACTTCTCCTGGGTCGCAGTTGGTCTTATGCTATGACTGTTGTTGTTTCTTTGGTCTTTCAACTCATAAAATTTCCATATCAAGGAAAGATCGTCACAATAGATCAGTTAACTTATTTTTCTTCCGACCCAGCCTCTACAGAAAAAATCCAGCACGTTGGTAAAGCAGCTATCCCTTATAAGGATGTTGGAGTAGGATTGGTTAAAGATTCTGGTTTGCTAGGAACTTTTTCCTTTCCTCCTCCTAATGTATCACCTGCTGTTGCGACTATTCACATGATTTCGTCACATACTATTATGTTTGATGATCCTTGGATCATACCTTCTAATTCCGAGTTAGATTCAATTGATCGCATGATGCCTTTGAGTCCATTTGAAATTGCATATCAAGTTGTACAGTCACTTTCTGACCCCTTTTCAACCGAAAATGATCCAATGAATGGGATCTGTGAGGAATCACTTTCTATATCTAGTTCAGCCACAATGACATTTCCTGATGTTGCTCATACTGATGAGCACATTTGTGAATTTTTGTCCGTTGATGATTTACCATGGGAAGATCTACATCACCGATCTTCATTTTTACCCGAACTAGATCATTTTGAAGATGATTTTGCTTCAATTTTTACCGCTAAATATGTCAAAGAACCCCAGAATCCATTGCAAAATCCTGATTCTGAGTTAAATTTGGAAAATATTTCTTGAACGGTTCCAATTGACATTTCAGTAAAACCAGGAATAATTGAAAACATTCATATAGGTGCTTGCTATACTGAAGATGAAATTAAAGCTTATAAAGCCCTATTTCAAGAATTCCGTGATGTGTTTGCCTGGTCCTATGAAGAAATGCCAAGAATTGATCCGTCAATCGTCGTACATGAAATCAAGACTTACCCGGATGCCAAACCTATTCGTCAGCGTTTACGTCAGATACATCCTAGAAAACCTGCTGCTATTAAAGCAGAAGTTTAAAAATTACTGCGTGCTGGTTTCATTTATCCAATTCCCTTAATAGATTGGGTATAAAATATTGTTCCTGTAACTAAAAACAAGGAACGATATGAGTATGTATCAATTATAGGGATATTAATCGAGCTTGTCCCAAATACAATTATCCAACTCCCTATATCGATCAAATAATTGATGATTGTACCAGTAGTGAAATGCTTTCCTTTATGAGTGGCTTTTCCAGGTATAATCAAATAAACATTCTCCCTGCTAATCAGCCAAAAACAACTTTTATTTGTCTATGGGGGATGTTTGCTTATCGCAAGCTACCTTTTGGATTAAAGAATGCTGGAGCAACTTTTCAAAGGGCAATGTCTTATGCGTTTCATGACATTAAGCACATTGTGTAGCCGTATCTCGATGATTTACCTGCTCATTCATCACGCAGGGTTGACCATCTCACACACTTACGAGCTATCTTTATGAGGTTTCGACATTATAAAATTAGGTTGAATCCACACAAATGTGTTTTTTGTGTAGATTCAGGTCATTTAATGGGCTTTGTTGTCTCGAAATCAAGCATTCGTGTCGATCCGTCGAAGGTCAAAGCTATTGTTAAATTACCTCCTCCTTCGACTTTACGCCAACTCCAAAGTTTGCAGGGGAAAGAAAACCTTTTACGTTGGTTCATTCCTAACTATGCCGAGCTTACAAAGGGTTTCACCTGGTTGTTGAAACAAAATATTCCATTCTTTTGGGATGAGATCGCTGATCGATATTTTGATGCACTTGAACATGCGTTAACCCATGCACCATTATTGCATCCTCCCAACTACAACCAGGATTACATTTTGTACCTCGCTGCTTCTCATTCCACCATTGGGATGGTGTTAGTTCAGGAACATGAACCGCATACTGAACATGTGATTTACTATCTTAGTCGGAATCTGCATCCAACCGAGATCAAGTATACACATGTGGAAAAATTGGCATTGGCAGTTGTCCAAGCTGTCCAAATATTTAGGCACTACATCTTGTTACGTAAAACCACAGTAATTTCTAATTGCAACCCTATGATGTATATTTTAACCAAAAAATTGCTAGGGGGCAAGTATTCCAAATGGATATTTATCCTACAGGAATTTTACTTGGAGTTTGAGAAATCCAAGGCAAAGAAATCTTTGGTATTTGCAGAACTGATGTGTGATTTTCCCTCTACTGATACTGAAACTGTGGCAGAAGAGCCCATTGCGGACGAATCTCTATTTTTTATCGGTACTCTAGATCCATGGTATGGAGATATTATTTTTTATCTCCAAACCCAATCTTTTCGGCCTGAAATCGCACGATCTCAGTGACAGAAAATACGCTTCCAATCCCAACAGTATAATATCATTGGTGATACACTTTATCGTCGTGGAGTGGATTCGATTTTCCGACGCTGTCTTGTTCATGAAGAAGCTGAAAAGGTGTTGAATGATTGCCATTCTGGAGCATGTAGCAGTCATATGTCTAGGTATTCCACAGCCCAAAAGATATTGCGCGCTGGCTATTTCTGGCCGTCGTTATTCAAGGATTGTATCTATGCAGTCTGGAAATGCCACAATTGTCAACTTTTTGACCGTAAGATGCGCACGTGACCTGCTCCTCTTCATCCCATAATTGTTGTTGGTCCTTTCACAAAATGGAGTATCGATTTTATTACATGTAACCCTCACTCGGTCGGGGGGGCATGCATATATTATCTTAGCAGTAGATTATTTTACTAAATGGGCTGAGGCGATGCCTACATTTTCGGCTGACGGTAAAACTGCTGCAACTTTTGTATTTAATCACATAATTTCTAGGTTCGGTGTTCCTCAAGCCATTATTATAGATCATGGAAGTCATTTTCGAAATGTCATGATGACGAAGCTGACAGATCAACTTGGCCTGCGCCACGATATTTCCACTCCATATTATCCGCAAGCCAATGGTCTATTCGAAGCTATAAATAAAGTTTTAGTCACCATGATTAGATGAATTACTGGTATTCACAAAACGAATTGGCATTCCATGTTATTTTCAGCACTTTGGACATATCGAACCTCAGTAAAAACATCAACTGGTTTCACTCCCTTTCAACTCGTTTACAGTTTGGAAGCTGTGTTGCCGATTGAATGCGAAATTCCGTCACTGAAATTAGCCATAGAATTACTCCCAGCTACGTTTGAGGAGGAGAAACTTTTCTTGTACTTAGCTCAGCTGGATGAGAATCGACGAAATTCTGCAATAGCAAATGAGGCTCATGTTAAACGAATAAAAGCTCAGTATGATAGAAGTTTTACCCCTCGAAATTTTTCACAAGGAGACCTAGTCTTAGTTTATGATCAAGCCAACGATAAGCTAGGAGCTGGGAAATTCGTGCCCATGTGGCATGGCCCTTTCATTGTCAAGCGAAAGTTAGCGAAAGGGGCCTATGAGCTGATAGATTTTGACGGTGTCCCTTTAGATAAACCCAGAAATGGACTTTATCTAAAGCGATACTATGCTTAAAACTTGGTATGGAGATTTTTAGCTTAGATTTCTTTACTGCTCGTGTGTTTTAGATTAGGAGAGCATGCTTATTTTAGAAGTGTGTTTATCACTATTCCTGCTTATCTGAGTTTTACTCTTGATATTGCAGATGTCAACGTCTCTTCAAACCTACATTGGTTTTGCTGATGGTGCTTGTCGTAGTACACGGAACATTTCTTCTGCAGCTTGGGTTATCTATGCACCCTCTGATGAGTTAGTATCCATGCATGGGGTAAGCCTTAGTCAAACAATGAATAACATTGCCGATTATAGTGCAATGATTGAGTTATTATCTGAATCCATATCATTTGGAATTCGGAGTTTGATTGTTAGGTTGGATTCTAAACTTGTTGTATTAAAATTAAATAAGGTTTATGCCATTAGAAATCTGGTGTTATTACGGTTATTTTTAAGAGTTCGTCTCTTGGAACGTGAATTTGACTACATTGAATATCAACATATTCCAAGACATTTAAATACATTAGCAGACTTAGTTGCTTCTAGTATGATAAATCGACATTTGCAATGATCAAAACAGTAAAACAACCAGCATCCATAATATGAACACAGATAGCCAGTAAATAGTGATATATCATAGTATAGAATATTTTTCAAAAAATATATCGTCTTCGATCATAGGTTGGAAACACCTTATGATCGGCAAAATGATAACACAAAAAGTCCAAAATATGAGTCTACAACATGATCATCCCATCACTGATGGTGATCACAATAAGAAACCACTGCCCGAGCCACCTTACACAGGAACCTTCTAAAAGGTCCTGGAACACCAATCACGTATCTCTGCAATCTGAGTGGGATCTCATCTATGTCTATCTCTGGAATATCTAGAGTCAAACACTCTAGATGATGCTCTAAATCAGACAAAATTTCCGCTGATTGGCCTACTGGGGCTGGTGCGGCTGCAACTGGTTGTATTTTGTCATAGGGCTGGAGATGGGCTAGTCGTCGTGGACCCACATCTGCATTCATAAAAAAAAATTAGTTATTAATTGACAAGACGATCAAAATAAAAAAATTAGAACTCAGAATTCGTTGAAAATGATTTTACCTGATTCATCCCACTGTTCCCCTGCTGGGAGAGTCATCTCCCGGTTGCCGCAGAAATCTATCCCGGCGTATGGAAATTCCTCGATGACAAAAATTTGGCGGTCCAGCCAACGGAAATATGAAGGAGGAAATCAAACAATCTCAACGACCTCAATACCGTGACAGGCCATCAATGCAACCCAATGAACCATCCTAGGTTCTCGGGGTCGACCAACATCAACAGGAATACTTTATGGAGCTAGCATGGGTACCCTCTCTAGAGAAAAAGTGACCATGATGGATCCATATCCAAAGTTATTTAGTTTGCCATTTTTCGCTCTAGTCAGTTGACCTTTTACATTGACCAACACAGCTTCGCACCAGTTGAAAATGGTGCTTCGAAAATAGTCCACAGCAATATGCATCTGGGAACCGATAGCCACATGCAATGCGGCACTCCCACACAGTTTGGTAATAGTAAACGCAATTACTTTCAACTTGGGATGGATGATAGTTTTTATATCAATCCGTTTGTCCCTGGGGTCTGCTTCATCATTACCAAACTCTTGTTGAAGACTAGCGACAGTTTGGCCACCTGGCCTAGTCCCAAACAAGGAAAGTCGTTCGCCCATCTTGGACAAACCAGTCAGAAAATAAATATCCTCCAGCTCAATTTCGAGCCGGTGGCTGCCAATAATGAAACACTGGTCCTGCACATTCCACCTGTTTACCAACCATGTTAGGAGGTCTACCTGTGCCCTCATGCCCTGAAAGGCCCAAAATTTATACAAACCTCATGCTCTTAAAGCCTGCATTATGGGAAAATGGAGCATCGTGGCGTCATCCACATCCTCGTGCTCACGTTCTCTCCAAATCAACATCTTGATAATCCTACAATGCATAAAAAGATAAGTTAGAACAATCTAATTTGAAAATTTTTGGGCGGGAAATGAAAATTTTGATTTTGAAATTCAATTGTGCGGGGACTGCACTTTTCCTTCGTACACAGCGCGTAGCAATGAACGCGTTCTATATAAAAATTGCGGACCCATGACCTTTTTTCTATATAGAAAAAGGTCGGGGTCCGCAGGTCTCGTGTGTTATGCCTGCGGACCCCCGCGGGCAGTTTCTTAAACATATTTTTCCCTTAAAAAAATGAAAACTGAAGCCTAGAAAGAATTGTAAATAGATGAAAAGCAAGATTAAGAGGTTTTGGATTACCTGGGGCTGACGGTTCTCGATTTCGTTGGACGGATCTTCTGGAATCTTCACAGGAACTTTTTTGCCCAAAAGCTTCTACTTTTCACTCTGAACTTGAACGATAAAAATGAAGTTGAAAAAGTCCTGTTTATGAGTTTTTTCGAATAGACGAATTTTAATTTGTTTATTTTTCACTTTAAAAAGGCTATTTTGAAAGCATTATTACTTATTTTAAACAGGTATGTGTAATGTTTCAAGTTTTTGTGCAGAAATTGGATTTTTTTAGGAGAATTGATCATTTTTCAACAGAGTATACTTTTATCACTTTTTCGGACTCTTTTAAAAATTCATGAAAAAGCGAAACATTGGAGTTCTCTTTTAAGCCCTTTTCAGACTCTCTAAACATGAAAATATTACCGAGTACTTGATTGTTCGAACTCGTTAAAGTAAATGAATAATCGTCCCTTCAGTATAAGTTTACCCCTTTTACGGACTGAAATGGACTATTTACAAAAAAGGTATACGTTGACTAATTACAGTCAATAGAGTTCTCTCCCACATTATTTAATCCTTTTTCAGGCTCGAGAGACTAAAATTACGAAAAAGTACACCCATGGAGTTTTCTTAAGTTTTTTCTTCTGACTCCCTAAAATTGAAAAACACTGAGTTTCTCCTATACTGGACTCGTTAAAATTTTACAGTAAAGGACCTGTTTAATTTTCAACAAGAACAAACCACTCCTTCTTAGGGTTCGAATCTTAAACTAAGTTGGACTCATCCGAAGGATGAGCTTATAAACAAGAAAATGTTATCCTCCTCAAGCTTGTCAAAAATAAAGAGGTAATTGCCAGAAATGGTGGGGGAAAAGAGAAAAAAATGACTTATTTGTTGTATTTTGATTTTTCGAAAATCTAGTTAACCACTCTTGAACACGACACTTTCAATCACCTGGGTTGGGAAATCCTTTTCCTAACAGTTAATGAAACCTCATTTGAAAGTCTTCATCCGGTTTCTGGGTATTAGCTCTGGGTCAATTGCTACCAAGCCATCTGCAGTGTCGTTATGTGTTCAAGAGGACAGTTCAAATAAACCATTCATCTGCGAAATATCTGTCATTCATTTTTGACCATCCCTAAGTCAGTCCTTGCCAATATATTTTCAAAACTTGATCTATGATTTTGTGTTGTGGGCTTGCCTACAACGGATCACTTCTATCGACGACAACTCATTATCTAGGAAGTTGATCTAGAGATCGTCAGTACCTTGAAATCTGCATGCCTTAATGGCAGGTTTCTCGCTTTCGACGACAGGTTCCATCATTGACCTTCGATCGAATGATTCCGTGACGTGTTCGACTTCAACTCATTCATTCACATTTCATGGATTGTACTGGGTACTTTGAGAGCCATTGACATTACTGGTGGTTTCTCTCACACTTGTTAACGTTTTACATCATTGACTGGTAATCAAGTGGTTTCTACCATGTTTGATTTTGACACATTCATTCACATGGATAGAATCGTACTAGTTCGAGATGTGAAAATCAAGACCCTGGATCTAGCTTCTACCATCCAGGCTGCGAGGAATTTTGTTATCTTACAGTAGACTATTTACAAACAGATGGCTGCGTCCAAACCGTGTCTACACATTTCTATACTGTGATGTACTCAAAATCATTCCTGTATCAGAACAGTTTGAATTAGTTAGTTTTCATCTAAGCATAGGAATGCCTACCTCAGCGATGATATATATATATATATATATTGCATTGAATGTTTTTACAGGTTCCGACTGGGGTGACCATGAGATGATCCTTGAAATGATAAATTACTGCACTCTTCATATATGACAGACTTCGGCATCATCTATTCCAGACTTTGCACTTTAGGGGGAAATTTGTTACACTGAAAATTGTCATCCTGACATTCTGCTATGTGTATGAGCTCATTATTACTCATACTCCTCCCTTTGCAAGTCTAACATATCAGTTCTTCATGTCAAGCCTTGAAAATCAGAGAAAAGTTCCTAAAATCTTCTAAACTTTGGTGTCGCACTTTCTCTCTATCTTGCCTGCGGTCCTGCACCTGATGTTCAGATTTCCTGCGTATCAGAATGCACTTTATCTATGTTAAAAGTGCGGACCCCTGTAAGATCAAAAAGGCGCAAGTAATTTCCAAAAAGCTCAATAAAAGTGAATTCTAGAAGCTTCCAGAAAATATCTTGCGGTGATAGAACCGCTCTTATGAGGTGCATGTATCCCTTACCTTATGGAGCTAACCCCTTGATGTGAGGAGCTTATCCCTTTGAAGGAGGATTCTATCCCTTCATAGTTGGAACAAGAAACCTCCTCTATTCTACTATAAAAAGAGGCATTGCGTAGCCTCAAAGGGAGTTGAAGATTTAGAATATTTGAAGTTAAGTGCTATTGAGATTTAGACTCAGTTAATCAAGACTTTTGTGAGGAGAGATTACATACCTCTATTCATCTTGGTTGGAGGAGTGCAGAGCTTATTAAAGTAAAGGAGATTCCTGCTTCAGACCCCAGAAAGTCCTATGCAACATCAAGGCTCAGGTTGTAAGGATTTTCTTCTTTTGAAATTAATACAAATATACTCATTTTTCTCAATAAGATTTCAATCAATGGTTTATTTCATAGATTCCTTGATCACTATGATAAGCATGGTTTATGATGATTTCTATATAGGTGCTATTTAATATTTTTCTTGTTTTTGACTGCAGGTTTACGAGGAAAAATCCTTCAAGCGCGCGAGGGACAATAACGACTTCAAACAAGCACTGGAAAAATGGTAAGTCCTTAACACCTCTATAGAGCTTTTCATAAATCATATATTCTTAGAGAAAGATTAGTCTTTTTGGCTGTTTGTTGCTAGATACTTTTAGTACTAGGGAGATCGGTATTATTCGCAAGACGGATTTATCCGCCAACAAGAGATTTCTTACCATAGACTAGTTCATAAGGCACGAATCCTGTTGTTGTCTTCCAAGTAGTGTTGTAGTCCCGAGTAGCTTCTACTAATCTATCTACCCAATATTTTCTGCTGCTTCTCACAATCTTGGTGAGGATGATCTATAAATCTCTGTGAGTCACTTCTACTTGGCCATTCACCTGAGGGTGATAGGAAGTAGAAGTTATATTCTTAATCTTGTGCTTCCTCGGAATATTCTCAATGAGGTGGGAGGTGAATTGTGCTCCCCAATCCATGACTATTTATCTGGGGTATCCAAACTTGTAAAACACAATATACCTCAAAAATTCTGCTACTTTCTCCTCGGTTTCTACCTTCATTACTTTTTCTTCTGCCCACTTTGTTAGGTAATCAGTGCAAACTATGATATACCTTTTTTGTTCGGATGGTGGATCGATAGGTCCAACAAATTCCATGCCCCACTTGTCAAATGGCTCAAGAGCCACCTAAGGGTATAGAGGCATTTCATCGCTTTGTGTGGGTCTCCCCATCCTCTAGCACTAGTCACACTTGTTGGTGTATCTTCTGGAATCTTGGTGAAGGGTAGGCCAATAGTATCATGCATGCAAAACTTTGTAAGCAGTTCTCTTTGCAGCAAAGTGGCCTCCACATGGGCTATCGTGACATGCACAGAGGATGTCAAAAAATTCTTCCTCCCTCACACATCTCCTTAGGATTTGATTAGGGCCTAGCTTGAAAAGGTTTCCCCCAATCCATGTGAAAAGGGCGCTTTTTCTGATGATTATGCTACTCTCCCTGAATGAAATATTAGGAGGGATTTTTCCAGCAACCAAGTAGTTGGCTATATCACCAAACCATGGTGAGAGTGTTGATCTAGGAAAGAGGTGTTCATCAGGAAGCTGGTCATCCACCATTCCTTCTTGCTTGCAGGGAGAGCTAACCTGGACAAAAAATCTGCAACAACATTCTACTTTCCGGGTTTCTTAAAACTAGTCAAATCAAATTGGTCCAAAATTAACAACCCTATAATTATTCTAGCATTAACATCCATTTTTTTCATTAAATACTTGATGGTTGCATGGGAAGTGTGAAAAAAGGTCTGATATCCAGTTACATAATTTATGAATTTTTTCAATGCATGGACAATGGCTAACATCTCCTTCTTAGTAATAGTATAGTTCAGCTTGGCCTTTGAAAAAATCTTGTTGATGAAATAAATGGCATAAGGGATTTTGTCCTCTAATTGTCCCAATGCTGGCACTACAGCTTTGTCGGATGCATCTGTGCGGATGTGGAAAGGCAGAGTCTAATTTAGACCTCGGAGGATAGGGGCAGTAGTCAACTTTCCCTTAATGAGACGAGAAGCTTCTTGACAAGGACCAAAAAAAATAAACTCAGAATCCTTGGCCAATAACCCAAATAATGGCGAAGCCATCTTGGTGAAATATTTGATGAACCTTCTATAATAACAAGATAAGCCTAAGAAACTCCTGACATCTTTCTGATTTTGAGGAGCAGGCACCCTTTTGATAATAGTGATTTTGTTCCGCTCTAATTGTATTCCTAATTGGGATATGGAGTGTTCTAATACAACCCATGCTTTCTTCGGGAATTCACACTTATTTGGGCTCAAGGAGAGATGTATCTCAATGCACCTTTTTATTACTTTACCCAAATTGGAGAGAGCTTCCTGGAAGTCATCCCCATATGGTGTGAAATCATCCATGTATATTTCGACAGAGTCATGGAATAACTCAAAAAATATGCTCAGGACAACTCTTTGGAAGGTAGCTAGGGCATTGCACAACCCAAAGGGTAGGAATCTATAAGATAAGGTACCCCAAGGGCAGGTGAAAATGGTCTTATCCTAGTCTTCAAGGCTGACTTGAATCTGATTGTACCCACTGAACCCATCTAAGAATGAAAATAACTTCTTCCTTGCAAGGCCATCCAGGACTTGGTCTATAAAGGGCAAAGGGAAATTATATTTCTTGGTGGCTTTTTTAAGATCTCGATAATGAACAAAAATTCACCACTTCCCATTCTTCTTTGGGACTAAGACAAGAGGAGATACCAACTCACTTTTAGATATAGGATATATGAGCCATGCATCCAATATTTTTTGCAGCTCTTCTTTGACTATGTCCTTCAGAACTAGGTTCATCCTTCTTTGGGGTTGTCTCACGGGCTTGCATCCTCTGATGTAAATATGATGATTTCACACTAAACGATGCACCCATTTCATGTGTTTTTAATCCCAAGCAAATGCATCTAGATTCTCTTTCAAAGGCTGGCACAACTGCGTATCTTCTTCATTCGAGAGGCTTGGGTTAATTTTCAGAGATCTAGATGGACCAAACTCAATTTCCTTAGTGGATTCAGAGGTTGACTCGATGAATTGCACTTCCATCCAAGGTTGGTTTTCAGATTCTTTGACTAAGGTTTCAAGAGGAATGTTAGTGGAGGATTGGTTTTGAATGGCATGGTCGATGTGTTCATCTTCATCAAGTTGCCCCCCTCTAATATTAACATCTATGGTACACATAGGGGCAGTGTTATAGAACTCATCCTCTTCATCCACCAACCATATAGGGAGATCATGATCAATAGAAGGTTGGGTTTGAGGATATAACACTACTTGTTTAAAAAAATTCCCATTTTTTATGGTCATGTTTCCAGCCCGACAACTAATATAAGCATCTGCGGTCACTAACCAAGGTCTTTCTAAGATGATAGCATAACCATTAAACTTTGTTTTTGGTTGCAGGACAAGGAAATCTGTAGGATACTCCCAAGAGTCAATGGTAACCATGATATCCTCAAAAATTCCTTCCAGTGTTACTATCAACTGATCTGCAAGTTGTAGAACTGTTGCGGTTTTCCTCAAAGTCCCTTGGACATTAAGTTTCAACATATTTTCCTTGGTCATGCAGTTTATGGTGGCCCCTAGATCAATCATATTTTTCATCAAAGTCCCTTGGAAGTTAAGTTTCAACATAGTTTCCTTGGTCATGACGTTGATGGCAACCACTAGATTAATTAGAGTGTTGGGAATATGACACCATTTATATGCACATCAACAACTGGACAACCGGGGTCTAGGTATTTTTGAAATATCACCCTTCCCAGCATTAGGTCAGACAATTTCCCTACCACATTGATGGTGGGGGTATCTCTCTTTCTTATCTAAGGTTTCTAGAAGCAATTTTATTTTATGAACCTATTGTAGATAGGGACATCCTTAATGGCCTCGAGAATTGGTATCCTTACACAAAAATGTTCCAATTCTCCCAGGAGTTCAATCTCCTCAGGGGTGTGATGAATAGGGTGGATCAAGTGCTCAGGAAAAGGAGTTTGTTGGATCTGAGTGTTACCTTCTTCCTTTTTCTCCTCAACCTCTACAGGTGGAGATGGAGGATGGTTGTCTGGGATTACTCTTCCCGACCTGAGGTTAACCTCCTGTATCTCCACAGCATAAGCTGGATATGATGTTTCTCCACTGGGAGCCTGTTTTTCCTGTCTATTTTTTGGCTTCGGATTGGGCTGTGCAGGTATAGGTAGCCTAGGTGGAGCAACATGAGTAAGTTGAGGTTGAGTTTGGTGTGGAGGAATTATAGCAGGTGGTTGATTTTTTTTATACCTCCACCCTTGGGATGGATTGTTCCACTAAGCTTTTTGTGGGACATACTATTATAATGGTTGGTTGATTGGTTGAGGATGATATGAAGGGTGGTAAGGCCAAATTGGAGGTGTAGACCAGGATGGAGGAGTGGGGGTGTATGAAGGTTGCGTGGGTGCACTCTCATTGTTGTGATAGTAGGAGTAAGGTGCACCTTGAATACCTTTTCGGTATTTCCGAGGGCCTTGAGGCCTTCTTTGGTTTATGAAATAGAGTTTCTCTAGCATTTCTTCCCCACCTTGATATAAAACCTTAAGTCCAGGTAAGGAGGGACACTTTTTTGTGGCATGATTCTCCTCATAGACTAAGAAAACCTCTATGAAATTAAGTATACATTCATTTCTTGGGTGCTTATAGGTACATCTAGGAAAAAAGATGACCAGGGCTCTCTCTGCTTCCTCTTGCTTGATTTTGACCTACATTGTGTCCATTTGCAAAGAAAAGGTGTGAAACATGTCACTCTTGAAGTCCTCTAGCATGTTTCCAATCTCATGTTTTAAGAAGGTGGAAGAGGAAGGGGTATTGTATGTACTTTGAATAGCTCTTCCCTTCTTCCTAAATGCCTTAGGATGGTTCCAGAAGACATTTTTCATTACTTTCATATGGTTGTTCGTAGATATCTCCTCTTGATATCATATTCAAGGTCTCTATCATCTCTTCATTGATCCCTTGAATATGTACAAGTTTAAGTGAGTCAGGAACAAGAGTACAGTTGGTTTTCTTATAATTACGTTAAAACCTCTCTTCCTAGTCCTCAAAGGATTCATCCGACCCTAGAGTCATCCTAAAGATATCATCCTTCGTTTCCTTGGACCTACAATAGTCTTTTTATTCACTGTTGAAGGTCTCCTCCATCTGTGCCCAGGTAGTGATGCTATCCCCAGGAAGACCCGTGAACCAACACAAGGTTGCATCCTTAAGGGTGGATGGGAATAGGTTCAACTTTTGATCATCAAATGTGTAGTCATAAGTCCTATAGATAGCAAAAAATTCAAACATTAATGTGTCAGGGTCCTTAGAGGTGATTCCATGGAAGTGTGGAAGAGCTGAGGGGCTAATGTTCTTCATCTTAGTTTCCCCATATGACTCTCTTATGGGAAAGGCTCTTTGGATCCCAACCATGGTTAAATAGGTGAAGTAGGTCCCTCAATTCAAACATAGTCCTCTTCTTATTCTTCCCCAATAGGATCCTCAAAATATTTAGAAGTCTCTCCTAGAGGGGGTTCACTCTCACTACCACTCAAGAAGAGTGAAGGGTGGCCAAGAGGTGACGTGGGGGTTTTAGGTAAGGTTTGTGTTTGAGTATTCCTAGTCCTATGAGGCATGAAAACCAAATATTTTTATATTTTTTCAATATTTCTTGAAATGACATGAAAATAAAGGAAAGAAGAAAATAATGCTAAAAACAAAATCAGAGAATCTACTAGACATCTCTCTGGCAACAACACCAAAAAGCAGTGAGCCCTGGTATTGTATGAAGAGTGCTACAACTCCTACGGGTTTCCCTACTTTACTTTATCAACCAGGGGTTCGTACAAACTTGGAGGTGGTAGTGATATATACATAACAGACGCACTCTGTTCATGTCATCCTCTTCTTCTTTACGAAAGGGTTCCATTTCTGAAAATATGATAAAAAATGAAAAGTAAATTGCTGAAAGGAAATGACAAAAAGGAAACTAGAGTAATTGCTGAAAAGAAATGACAAGACTGAAGCTAAGTTAATTTGCTGAAAATGAATGGCAGAAAGGTAACTAATTCTAAACCACACTTACCTTGGCCAAACAGCTAAATGCACTCTACTTGTCCTATTGTCTATCTATCATGATTCTAGTTATGCAACTAAGCTATCCATGACTTAATTCTAATTAAAAAGAGTGATTTTCATCTTGGAGGAGAGAAAAAAAGGGCTAAAGAGGCTAATGAAGGGCTTAACACATGTAACCAGGCTTTGAAGTGGAAAGCATGGGTTAAAGCTAGATTAAAGCTTTGTTGAAGTGCAAAGAGGCCTTGGAGATGAATAATTCAAAAAATGCGATGACGGAGTGTGATAGAGGACAAAGGTTGCGATATGCGATGTCGCAATCACAATATCACAAAATTAAAGCGATAGTAGAAAGGTCATCTAGGAGTGGGAGCGAAGTGCGATGAGGTAAGTCTTGTGAATTGCAATTTGGTAATTCTTGTGAAGTGCGATTTGGTAAGTCTTGCAAAGTGCAATTTGGTAAGTCTTGCAAAGTGTGATTTTCTAAGTCTTGCAAAATGCGATTTGTGTGACGTGGTAGTGGAAGTGACGGTGGAGCATGATCGCAATATCGCAATCGACAGTTGGATCGATAAGTGTTAAAGGGAAAAAGGAAACGGTGCGATTTGAGATTTGCGATGTCGCAATATCACAATTAGTGAAAACAAGCAGTAAGTATTGGAAATAAAAGGGAACAAGGTACGAAATGTGATTTGTGATGTGCAATGCAGAGTGGTGATGTGGAGGTGGGGTAGATATCACAATCATCTTTTCGAAGCAATAAGTGTTAAAGGAAACAAAGGAAAAGGTTGTGGTGCACGATTTTCGATGTGGTGAATATCACAATCAGTGTCGGGAATCGGTAAGTGTTAATGGGAAAAACCTAATCCATGTAGAGTGTAAAATGTGAAGTATGGTAGTAGGGATTTCGAGGAGGAAGGGGAGGTTGATTTTTTAATGGTTTTTACATGT